>JAQQPU010015877.1:439-20636 GCA_029168905.1 Artemia sp. Kazakhstan ARC1039
TAATTCTTGACTACAAATGATGTAAGAAATAGCAATTGGGAAACTGCATTCGAAATAATTTAATCTCATTACATAAAGACGATACTTTTTTTGTCAACATATGAAGAACTGTGTATATTGCAATTGCATCTGTTTGGTTTTTATGCAAAGTAACAAAAGAGACGAAAATTAACGAACAAGAGACTAGTGAAGAATTATGGTATGCAAAGTAATGTTGGGCAGGGAAAGTCACTGGTGATAAATCGCTAGGGGTGGCACCGTGATTGGGTGATTTTCGGGGATTCGGGGAACCAAATTTTTTTCGGGTGACGCATAAGTTTTTGGGGAAATACCCGAAAATTCGGGGATAATACAAGCCCTGCTTGATTTCTAATCAGGAAAATCGAAATACTATACTACACGAGAAAGTAAAGCTCCAACTTTGTGGTTTACGCAATAAAGAATTGCCGCAAAATTAATTCAAAGTCAGCCCAACACTGCCACCTCTGCTGGCAGTGCGCTGGTGGCGTAGCGATACTTCGGTGGTGGTAAACCGGGCCTCTCGTTGGCGGCGTTTGGTCGATCTGCCGGCGCGGCGCCGGGGTCTAATATTATCTATATTATTATATATATTAATATTATAAGATATTTTACGTTATTACTGTTAAATATTCTATATATAAGTAGTAGACCAAAATAGTCTATATTATTATGTATATCAATATTATCATTATAAAATATTCTGCATTATTATTTATTACTATTAAATATTCTATACTCTATATGTAGTAGACCAAAATATTCTATTCTCTAGGTTTCACTCAGCAATCGAGTCTCAACTCAAAGATCAGACGCTTGGAACTCCAATGATGATCCATTCACTTTTAGCATGAAAAGTTCGAATATTTCTAAGACATCTGTTTCAGTAAGTAGGTTTATCATAGGGAGTTCAATAGCGCTGCCTAAGTAAAGAACGATGTTGGCACAATGTATTATTATTATTTTTTTTTTTTTTTTGGTTTCTTGGTCTTAGACCAGGGCACTCTGTATCAAAGGAGTTGTCGTAGAAACATTGAAAAGGGCTCATTCGATTGGAAATTGGAGTGGCTTGTGCTCTTTTTAATTGTTGAAAGTGATTGAAGGCAACTAACACCCCTTCCACGCCCACCATTTCCCCAAACACATCCAATCAAAATTTTGAGATAGCTATTTGTTCGGCGTAGTTGATGTTCTTATAGAAATTATGTTTTTTGAGGAGGACACTCCCCCACAGCCCTCAGAGCAAGGGTTATAAGTTATGCCCTGGGGTCATATAAAGCTTTTATTGAAAGATATGTCCTAGAAACTTGAAAAAAGACTCATTCGATTGGAAATTCAAAGGGCTAGTGCCCTTTTTTTAGTAGAAAGTGATGTGAGGGCAACTAACCCCTCTCTCACACTCACCTTTTCCCAAACACCCCACCTTTCCCCCTCAGAGCCCTCGGGGCAAGGGATGTAAGTTATGCCCTGGGGGAATATAAGGTTTTTATAGATAGTGATGTTGTAGAAACTTCAAAAACGACTCATTCGATTGAAAATTAGAAGGGCTTGTGCCCTTTTGAATAGTCGAAATTGATTGGAGGATAACTGACGCCCCTCTCACACCCACCATTTCAGCATACACGTCCTATCAAAATTTTGAGATAGCCATTTTGTTCGACGTATTTAAAAATTCTGGAAATTATGTTTTGAGGATAACACTCCCCCCACAGCCCTCAGGGCAAGGGGTGTAAGTTATGCCCAGGTGGCATATAAGGTTTTTCTTTATTGAAAGCGTTGTCGTAGAAACTTCAAAAAGGAATCTTTTGATTAAAAATTGAAACGGCTAGTGCCCTTTTTAATAGTCGAAAGTGATTGGATGGCAAGTAATCCCCCTCTCACGCCCACCATTTCCCCAAACACATCCAATCAAAATTTTGAGATAGCCATTTTGTTCAACGTAGTTGAAAGGTCCGGAAATTATGTCTTTGAGAATGACAACCACCTCACAGCCTTCAGGTCAAGGGCTGTAAATTATGCCCTGGGCCATTTAAGTTTTATATAGAAATTGTTGTAGCAGAAACTTCAAAAGGGCTCATTCGATTGGAAATTGAAAGGCCTAGTACCCTTTTTATATTCGGAAGTGATTGGAGGGCAACTAACCCCCCTCTCATGCCCACCAATTCCCCAAACACATCCAATCAAAATTTTGAAATAGCCATTTTGTTTAACGTAATTGAAAGTTCTGGAAATTAGGTCTTTGAGGATGACAACCCCCTCACAGCCCTCGGGCAAGGGTTTTAATTTATGCCCTGGGGGCAGAAAGCGCTGTCGTAGAAACTCAAAAAGGGCTCATATGATTGGAAATTGAGAGGGCTAGTGCCCTTTTTAATAGTCGAAATTGACTGGAAGGCTTGACATTTTTATAGTAAAGATCGATGTGGGTACAATGTATTATTATTTTTTCTTTTTTTTGTTTAGACCTGGGCACTTCGTATTGGAGGAGTTGTCTTAGGAACACCGAAAAGGGCTCACTCGATTGAAAATAGAAAGGGTTAATGTCCTTTTTAATAGTCAAAAGTGATTGGAGGGCAACTAGTCCCCCTCCCACGCCCACACTCCTATTTGCTCATTATGTTTAAAAAGTAAATGTTGCCTTAAGATTAAATCAAAATGCACTGTGTTAATGCTAATTCCCAATAAAGCATCTCAGTAGTATCCCAAGAACGACTGAGGGTATTATGTTCAATCTTTCGGGGCTACTTCTGCTCTTAAAATTTAACCAAATCAAAATAGCGTAAGTGGACCCAAGCTATCAAAGAAAGTCAACAGATTTTTTTTGCGAATGGTAGTAAGTTTTCTATTTCAGGTATGAAACTAAACTAAACACTATTTGTGTCCAGATTTTTAAAAGGGTGTATGTTGTTAAAAATTGCTGAAAATTTTTATCCAGCATACAAATGGCAGGCCAAACTATAAAGTCTTAAAAAAACAAACAGATTTAAAGAATTATTTTCTTTTTCCCTGAAAAGACTATTTCAATATAAAACGAATAGGAATTAATTAAAAAAAAAACTTTTACCACAAAATACGTTTTTCAGAGAGAATTAAAGAACTCGATTAAACCAAAAATGAGGAAAATAAAATCAAATAATCTACCAAGCATGAAACTACCACAAATTAGCACCGATAAATAAATGAAACCCAAAACGAACAGAAATTACAAAAAATAACCGAGTCAAACTCAAAACGAGCAGAAATTAACACGAGCAGGGCTCAAAATCCCTATGCCTTCCCAAGACCAGAACATAATTTGCATTTTACTGAAAAAAATACAAGTGAATGTGCATTGTCAGTTTAATATACATATACTGATTTACATTAATTAAAATGTTAATATTATTTGATTTATTAAAGTTATAAAAGTAAAAACATTTATATTTTTTCAGTAAATTGCAAATTATGTTTTGGTCTTGGGAAGGCATAGGGATTTTGAACACTAGAATTTTCCGTTCAAATTTTTTGAAAGGTCATTTGTAAACAGAACCTCCTATAATTACCTCCCAAAAGTATTTTTAACAAACAGCATAAACTTTAGCGTAAAGAGTTGAGGGTAGGGGAAAAACCCTTCCATACATAGGAACAGGATAATATCAGTTTTTTTAAGTTTTATTGTCTCTCTTTGCTTACATTGATTTTTTTTAAAATACATATGAAATTGACCGATCTAATGTTGGACTAACCCAGCCACGACACAAAAAAAAGTAAGAAAAAAGAATGAATTTTAGAAAAGAATTTTGTCTAAGGTCACTGAAAAAGTATTCAGCATAGGTGAAAAAACAGTAATAGAAGCAGAAAAACTACCCCCCCCCCCCCTCCTCTCTTTGCAAAAGAATGAAAAAAAGAAGGGAGGCTAAAAGCTATAAAGCTAGATACAAATAAAGTCCCTATAAAAATTCAAATTACTTAAATGTGCAATAGTTATTCCCACGAAACACAGGTGTCCATTTCATTTTCAAATACCTGATATGCTTTAGATTGTATTTACTATATGTTGTTTTCCGGTTTTGGCTTATCTTCTTTTTTGTAGCTTAGGTTCTACTTTGTGTTCTTTGGTTTCTTGTTGCTCCTGTTTGTTTTTTTCGTATTCGCCAAAGACGAATTGTTTGCTACAGATGACATTATCCCGTTATTTTCTAGCATTATTCACTAACTATAAATTATTTCTTTACTTAAATTTTTCTGCTTTTGTCAAATATTACTTAATTAATTTCTGCCTTAAAACTGATTTTAAACATTATGTTCATCTGATCTAGATTTACCTTAACCTCTACCCTAATTCTAGGAGTTTCGGTCCAGCGAAAGCAGAAGCAATGCCTTATCTGACTTACAGGCAACTGTCAGCAGCAGTTATTCCTCTCTTTGGAGTGATGAACAACTAATGCCCCCATTAAGCCGATCAAACAGCTATCTTCCACTGCCAAATAGCAATGACAACACGGAATCAGTGTCCGAAGCCAGAGCGGTATTTGGCAGCAATAAATCCAACGTTTTTGCCACGGGTGGTGCTGCATCTACCGACCAGTTTTATGATTCCAAGCCAAACTCTTCAATGGACAATAATGTATCAAGAGCCTCAAGCTCAGTCTTGCTCCAAAATTATGTGCCTGAAAGTTTTGGACCTAGCCAACAAAAGCGAAAAAGTCGAAAACGAAAGACAAAGGCTCTACCAAAGCAAATTTATTTTCAAACTTCTTCTTCTGGTACAGAAAGCGGACAAAGCTTTGGACAGATAATAGAGCGCAAGGCATGTAGTTTCAATGAAACCTTTATAAATTCATATAAAGAGAATACTTTTGAAACCACACCCAGTAACTATAGTTGTCTAGCCTACCATTCACAAATTCCAAATCCAGCTGATATTCCTGGAAATATTCGTCCAGCAAGTCCTCTTAAAAAGGAAAAAAACTTATTTGAAGAAACAGAAAAACTACTAACTAATCTTAAAAGTGTTTTAGAAAAATGTCCAGTTGTTATGATATGTGATAATGATTCTGGTCTTGGATCTACTAATGAATCTTCTAAACATTCACCTCACATATCAAGAGAAAGGACGCCAACGCCTAGCAACTTAAACGCATATCTTTGTGACTTGTCACATCGACAAGACTGTATAAGCCCTCAATTTACATCTAAATTGGAGATCTGCCACGACCAAATGATGACAAAAGAAGAGGAACAACAAACTGTCATTACCTTGCGTACACCTCATCTTCTATCACCATTAGTACCTGAGACAGAGCCTAATTATCAGCAAGGTGTGGGCCTCCTTTTAAATGGACGGACAGAACAGAATAGGCGATCTGTAACTTTTTCTCCTGTAATTTTTGAAGACAATATTAGAAATCATTCATCAATGAGTAATTCGAGTGAAACAACAACAAAATCAAATGTGTCAAATTATTCCAGTAATAATCCTGGACTTGTTACTGGAAGTACGAACCTGAAGGATGGTAAAACTTCTGCAAACCAAGCGACAAATTTGTCAGAGGAAGAAAGAACGCAGTCACACATAAAAGAACTCCAAGATTTTCAAAGTTTGGAGTGTTCTAGTTTGCAACGTGAAAGTGGCGAAAAGCAGGCAGACACAATAATCAAAAATGAGCCGGGTAGAGACAAAAAACTAGGTAGAGACAATGAGCTTCCTAATGAAATAAAAAATCCGCCATTAGACACAAGACAAGGTCCTAGAAAAGAGTTGGACATAGAAATAGGCACTATTATGGAAAAGGCTTCATATAGTGAGAAACACGATCATAAAAAAGAGCTGAACACATACTTAAACACAGCAATAAAAAACACATCTCATGTTGAGAAACCAGATGCTAAGACCGACTTGGAAAAGTATTTAAATACAACCTTGAATGACGTTTCATCAAAATTGTCAGACCATCCCGTTTGTCATGAAAAAATACAAGCAGATGAAAGAAAAGGCATCTCAAATATTAATTCAAAAAATTCATTTGAAATTATTGATGTTTCAAGACCGAAAAATTTGGTTGCACTCGGTTCTAGTTCCTTAGAAGAAAAGTCTAGACTGAGAGAAATATTTTCTTTTCTGGAAGATGTAGAAACAACGAACAGAGCTACACTGAAAGAGATGGCAGATTTTTCCACTGAACGGGAAAGAGTACAAAAATACTCGATGAAAAGTGTTTCCTCAATGACGCCAGATGAACTCTGCGATGAAGTCTTAGCTCTTCAGGTAAGGTCGCTAACCTCCATCGTTCAATTTATCCCCTTAAAGAGACTTATATTCATTTAAGTTTACTATTTTGATCATTTCGGTCGCATTTCAATACAATTATTTCATATTTTTGTAGCCCAAACATATAACTAACTAGCAGTAAAGTCTTACAGATGACATGCATTGAAGAGAAAAAAGCGTAACTCTTTTATGAGTAAAAGAGTAAAATTGTTTTGCCCCCCACCCCAACACAAAACTTGAAGGCACCAAACGGATAGGAGAGAGTGCAGAATTGCTCGATGAAGAGGCCAGATAAATTTTGCGCTGAGATTTACGTCGTTTAGGTATGGACGTTAACTCTAATCTTTCCGATTATTTTCATAGCCCTCAAACCTTTGGACACTGAAAATTATATCTTGTTTTTATTTGATATACATTTTTATTTGGACTATAAATTATTTAAATTCTATTAATCTTTTGAATAACTTTCAACAACAATTTTTGTAGATTTAAATTTCGTTGAATGAACTGTTGTTCTTTATACAAGTGGATAAATATTGATTTGTAAAAACAAAAAGCCAAGGGGAAATATCAAAACCTCAAAAAAACGAAAGAAATGGCGAAACTCCAAAAATATAGAAAGACAGTCCAACGACTGTCTTTTGAACACAGTCCAATTCAAAACAAAAAAATGGTTTTGAAGAAGAGCTTCTTAAACTTTAAATTTTAAGATTAAAATTTAAATTTTCAGAATTATCGTCCATTGCCGTTTAGTTTATGATGACGGACATTGCTGAGCCCTAAACTAATACAATTACTGCACCCCTTTGGATGGCATATCTCTAATTTTACTAATTCCTAATTTACAACATTAACCCTAGCGACGGAAAAATGAACAGAGGCCTGGTTTTCACTAGTTGGTGTCTATTTATTCCATTTTCTATAACAAAGCTCAGTTCTAAAATTTAGCCTCACTCTGAGTTGGTAACGATATTTGACCACAAAATTTATAATTATTTTTTCATTCTCTATGAATTTAAGAAAGGATTTAATCTAGCAGCTTTTAGCTTTCATAAGAACAATTCCCTAAAACAGTTGCCAAGTATCTCAAACGCTAATCCTTAATCTGGAGTGCTTAAAAATAAATCAAAAGGAAGGGATTTCATTTTGTTTTTCTCTTAAAAAAAAACTATTTTAAAAACGTACGGAATCGCCTATTTATGATGAAGTTCGCATCGGAATCACCTACTTAGAATCACCAATTTACTGTGAAGTAGAGGAAGTTTTTAGAGAATGTTGTTTTCTTAACAACTAGTTCAGACGCATTGAACTATCACAAAATTCTTTAAGAAAATATTGTTGCTATTTTTGGCTTGAAAATTTTTCGAGACGTCCTATAAGGTTTTTTAAAAGAGCAAAAAGTACTATTATGCTTAGGGTTGTCTTAACTACCTTATAAGATATATTGAAAAAAGTTTAAACAGCAACAAAATCCTTAAAGGATTTTGTCAAAATCTGCGTCTTAAACTTGAGATAAATATCACCTTTCTACTGCAGATTTGCTTTGGGTGTTTTCTGTGGCCCCTCGTGGTAGTTTTTTGGTACTTGTGCCAAGAAGAAAGCACCTGAGGAAGTTTAGGGCATAAAAGAGTGCATATGTTTGGCCACCGTGATAATTTAGAAGGTAGAGAAAACTTTTGTCAGTGTATTTGTTTGGGATCGATTCTGTATCGATTCAGTGTATCGATTCTGTATCGGATTCAGTGTATCGATTCTGAAATTATTTGGGATCGATCTTTATGGAGGGAATAGATTATAGGGCCCCTAGGGAGTAACTACCACATTGATATCAATGATTTTGGTAAGTTTTTGCAATTTCGTATGGGGTATAGGGAAATTTCCTCAGAAATAGTTAAAGGTATTTTTTTTTCTGAGGTCTTATTTTCTTTTTGTAATGGTAATTCTAAATTTAGTTATGCCAGTATCTTATCTATATTTTTTCTCTATTTATAATTTATAACCCATGACTCATATTGCTTGTGCATTTAAATATAAATACTAACCTCCAGTAACAATCAATAGGTAAATGTACTAAATCCCACATTAAAGGTCGATGTATGTATTTTTTTTGTTTAGAACAAATATATCAGGTTTTCTTAGGTTACGTTGTAATGAATGTTATCAATATTTCCGGATGTATTTTCAACCTAAAACAATAAAAAGAAGAAAAACCAATAATTCAGGCTTAAAACAGGTTATTCGAGAGGCAATTGAAATTAAAATCAAAACAAATAGTAATATTTCTTTAAATAGAGATTTGGGAGAATACTCACTTAATGCCTTATGTACAAATTTAATTAAAAATGATTTAGAAAATTATATTAAAAAGGCAGTAAACAACACCACTCAAACTGTTATGAAAAGACCTTCTAGGCTGGCTGCCAAAAAGGCAAGATTAGCTTTAAGACCTTGTTTGTAAATGTTTTTTATTCCATTTGAATGAATTGTCTTTTTCGCCTCGCTTGATGTACCGGTCCTGGTTGCAGAGGCGCCAATTAGGGGGGGCAGGGGGGGCCATGGCCCCCCCTACACTTTGAAAATTACCTTCTTATTTATATTTCACAGCTATTTTCTATTTTAGCTATGTGCTATATTAAACCAGCAACTGGTCCAATAAATACGACCAACAAACTGGTGCCCTAATTATATAATCTTGTTTTGAAATGTCTAAGAGCGAGCGTGTCTACACTATTTTATTTCCGAGTAGGGTTCATTCAAAACTAAGCTTCATGTGGTCAGTACCCGTTTGTTATTGTTCTTGTGAAGAATTCGTTGTAAACTATGAGTTTTGTATATTGCCTTTTTTAGTAGCTGGGAAAGGAAATGTGTTCTAGGGTTTCAAGGGGTTTTGGTCAGCAGATTCTTGACGTTGTTGAATAGTTTATGGGATAACTAGTCCCAGTGGAGTGTATGGGACTGTCGTGAACAGGAAATGTAAGTGATTGGTTTATGGGGTTGCTAAGCGGGGTAGTTTCACCGTGGAGTATGGGAGTGATTTTCTAAGTGAGTTTCTACGTGTTTCTTCAGTTCTTCTCTTGCCGTGTCTGAGTGAAGTCATTGTCTACTACTCGTTTAACTATGAGTAAAAAGCGACAACAAACTTTGGATTTTTTTTCGGTGAAAATGCGGAAGAAAAATGAAGAAACTTTAGTGCAAGAAACTGGCAATAGTGTCAGCGCCCAAAGTCTCGGGTTAGTTGAGATAAATTCCCCCACCTGTGACATAATTTCGGAAACAAGCGGAAAAATAAATGGCTCAGATCAACATGAAAGTTCGGTCTGCATCGCTGAACCCCTTGCGGGTTCCAGTAGCAGTCAAGAAACTCTCTCAGATATCTCTAGGACGCGTCACGACAAACCAGCTCAACCTATTCTTGAGAGATATCCGGCTTCCATTTCTAACGGAAGGAAATTCAGTGCACATTACTATAAGACTTATGAATGGATTGAATACTCAAAAAACTTGAATTCCGTGTTTTGTTTTGCTTGCCGCCATTTTTCTATGGGGACTCTAAGGGCTGGAGAAACTGCTGGAAAAAGGGCTTTCATTGAGTCAGGATTTTGCAAGTGGAAAGACAGTTCTGCTCTATTAAAGCAACATGATGGTTCTGAAAGACATAGGCATTGTATGTCAGCATGGACGGAATTTAAGATAATGAGTACTGATACTTCGAAATCTATAGCGAATGCCTTAATTCAATCCAGATCTCAAGAGGTTCAGGAAAATAGAGATCATGTGAAGTACATTTTTCGCGCTATTTGCTTTCTTGGCCGCCAGGGTCTTGCTTTGAGGGGTCATGACGAATCAGAAACATCTGCTAACCGGGGTAATTTGGTTGAATTGATGGAGGAAATGTCTAAAGGCGACGAAAAGCTGAAGGCCAAGTTACAGCGCCGATATGGTCACTATTGCAGTCATCAGTACCAAAATGACGCAGTTACACTGATAGGAAATGCCTTGCGCCAAGATATTATTTCAGAAGTAAAATCAGCTAATTACTTTGCTATTCTTGTCGACGAGACAAAAGACGTTTCTAGAAAAGAACAATTAGCGATCCTACTCAGGTACATATCAAATGGAAAAGTAGTGGAGCGACCAATCGGCTGCTATCACATGCACAAATTAGACGCCGAGAGCTTATCCACCTCGATTTGTGAAACTATAGAAAAGCTTGGTGTAGATTCGATGCTGTCTATTGCCCAATGTTATGATGGCGCATCCGTTATGAGTGGGGAATTTAACGGAGTTCAAGCAAAGTTTAGGGAGAAGGTGCCTCATGCAGTTTATGTACACTGTCACGCCCACAGATTGAACTTGGTTTTGACTGACTGCCTAAAAAATATCAGTGAACTTTCTGAATTTTTCTCTGTGGTGCAAAGACTTTACGCATTTATATCATGCAGCAATACTCGTCACGAGCTATTTGTGGAATCCCAGCGTATTAGCGGGCAAAAAGTCTTGGAGCTAGAGAGGACCGTCCAGACTCGCTGGTTTTACGCAGTCCGCTCTATTTCGAAGGTGAAGGCCAGATTTGATTGTATTGTTGCTGTGCTTGCCGCAGTCTCTGATAGTTCCAACGGCGAGGCAGCGTGTGAAGCAAAAGGACTACTGGACAAAATCAACTCTGCCTCTTTTGTTTCAACTTTACACATAATGGAAAAAGTATTAGTCATTGTAAATTGTTTATCAGAGCAACTTCAATCCGGAAGTTTGTTGATTTATAAGGCACTTGCACTGATTTCTGGGACATATGAGACACTCCAAAAGCTGAGAAATGATAACGAATGGAACAACTTAAGCAAAAACATATCTGAATTCTTAGCTTTAAACGATATCCAGGAATCGAAATCTCCACAATCTAAAACCAGTGCTCGAAACAAGAGAAGTCAAGCCATTTCCATTCGTCTCAAAGCCTTTCTTTCAAACTCAACAACCGGTAAACGCAATATCAGTCAGCCAGTTGAATCAGACTGCGGTAAACTTCTGTACTTTGAGGTAATAGATCGTTTCACGAGTGAGATGGACCAACGTTTCATGCAGAATATGCCTCTGCTCGACGCTTTATCTGCCTTCGACCCCTCAAGTTCCAATTTTCTCGAAATTTCAAAAGTGGAAAGAGTTATGTGTCATTATCAAGAGATTCTCGGTGTTGACGACCATGCCATAGAATCCCAGCTTTCTCTTGCGAAGCTGCATCTGTCAAAAAGTGATATTTCAAAAATGGATCTTCTTCGAGCTATCGAAATCTTATCCGACCTCCCAGTTGCCTATTCTGCAGTGCTAAAACTGATGAAGCTAGTTGCTACTTTGCCTGTGACCACTACCAGTAATGAACGATTCTTCTCGGCATTAGGGCGTGTGAAAGACTATCTGCGATCGACAATGGGAAACGACAGACTCAGTGATCTCATGATAATGGCCGTTGAAAAAGAGGAGGTAAAGAAACTGGATTTGGATAGATTAGTCAACGATTTTGCCAAGCAGCGACCTCGCCGCTACCCCCTGTTTTAGGTATGTTTGCTAAATGTTGTTCTTTTTTTTGCATCTTAATTAAAAAAAAAATCGAAAAAAAAATCCTTGCCCCCCCCTACATTTTCGTGAATTGGCGCCACTGCCTGGTTGAACTTTACTGAAGTAATGATGCTAGGACTGTTTTGAGAAAATGTTTTAGTTTTAAAAATTGTATTTTATGTGAGTTCTTTTATATTCTTCGTTTTTCTTTTTCCATTTGTTTTGCTGAGAACGTTCTTTGGATATACGGCTAAAATATTCATTTAAAGTTGCATTCCACTGTTTTATTTAAAAAATTTCCCTATTGTTCTATCTGTTGTTTATGATTTTCAACCTCACATTAAAACTTCCTATCTAGACTACGCTTAGATAGGAATCTCATCTTGTTCCCTTTGAATTATTGCTAGATTCCACTTCCTTTCATAAAAATATTGCATGTCAAACAGGAAGTTATGCAGAATGTTTTTGGTGTTAAGACATTGACTAGAAACAAACTTAAGTGAATACTTCAGTTGTATATTCAACAGACATCTTCAGGGAAGAATTTTTGGAAAGTTTTTTTTAACTGGAAGTTTTAATACTTTCATTCGGTTTTATACTCTGCTGTTAGCAACACAAATCCTTGGACATCAGGATAAATATCTTTGCGGATGAAAATAAGCACATTTTGAACCTGGTTTATCTAATTAGATAGTCTATCACAGCGGAATCTATTCTTGTGGGTTTGGTGTTAGAAACTTAAAAACAATTTACGAGTAAAACAGATATTAAGACTCTAATGGGATTCAAGCTACTCCAACCGTTGGATACGATCTTGAGGCCACATGTTTTTTTTTTAATTCTAGCTCTGAGAAATAGTGGCCAACGTGAATTGTAATAAAACAGTTTCAAGGTATACGAAATTGCTTGATTCAGTGACCATATAATCAAGAAGCATTGCCAGTTTTTAGTTACGGAGCATAGAACCAAGAGCCTTATGAAGAGGGGTTTGTACAGAATAAACATCCTTTATTTAAAAAAAAATTTAAGAAAAGGTAAAGGATACGGCACTAAACCCTTAAAGCCAAAACTGGCGGTGCTGATCTACTTTTCAAGGCTCTTCAGTCAGAAAATGCAATGGAGGGTTTGAGGCCAGCCATTCTGTGCTTTTGCACATCTTTCCTTTTTACCTTCCCCAGATTTCTTCGGGTACCCATTGAGAGCTGAGTTGGCTCTGGCTGAGCTTACAGAGTCAAATCACTGATCCCCGTCCAAAGCAAAATAACCGACCACGCCAGGAATCGAACCCCCGCCCCTCTGACGAAGGATTCAAAACATAGCTCGTCAACCATTCTTATTCATATCTAGGTTTAAGAATATTTGCCACCACCTTTCTAATATAGTCATTTTTGTTGCTCAAATGAATTGCAGATTTGTTAATGACGATTAAGTGATTGCTGTTAGTTAATTGTAATGTTGTTAATGCTAATGTTGTTAATGCTGGTGAATATTTTTGTAAAAAATCGGACGCTAATATCTTTATTTTGGTTAATCTTTCCCTTGGTCTCTCCTATTAATAGTATTATTGATTAAAAACTTGCTATGCAGTTAGTATTGCACGCAACGGAGAACAAAGAGCAAAGTACAATCCAAAAACAAACTTAATCCATACTGAATAAGCAAAACTGCACTGAATAAACCATAGATAATATAGAATATATACATTAAAATAAATGTATAATATGCCTTCTCATAACTGCAATAGGTTTTGATGCAAGAAAAAGATCGGAGACTATCTATTCTAACAAAAGAACTTTCTCAAGAGCGGGAATTAGCTGCTCGTGCTTCTAAAAATGCTGAGAAAGAACTTCGAACACGTCTTGCTACACAGAAAACGCAATATGAAGCCACAAATGTCCGTCTTCAGTCTACTATAGATCAGGTATGTTTTTTTATTCAGATACTATATATTCTTTTAATATAATTTTCTACCTTTTCTGACGTTATTTCTTCAGATTAGTATAGGTGATGATAACGATGAAGTATTTGCGAGGAAGAAGCCCATTTTTTTTATTTATGGAGTTAGGTTATGTGAAATCTTAACGAAATAACGCATGTGTAGTGCTTGAAATAGCCAACTGTCATCCCAAGTCTTGTTTCCTGGACTATCTTTTCCTTTGGTGACTTTCGTGAAATGAGTAAATCATTTCCATTCTGATGTTTCCAAGATTATTTCTAGAAAATTTACATTATAGATTATTTATGAAAAAATTAATAGTTTTCTATAGATAATTTATCGAAAATTTAAGTTTGCAAATTTTGAAAATTTGCGAACAAAATAAAACAAAAATAGTATCTAAAACTCCCAAAAAACAGTGAATTTCGGTAACAATACGCAAGCTCTTTTTGTGAAAATTATTGTTTTTTAATATAGATTCTAAATATATAAAATTTATTAACATAAAGTCACATATCAAAAGTTATAACTCTGCGAATTTTTACCTAATTTTACAAGAAGCTTTAAAAGACAATAAAATATTTGATTGATAATTTTATAACAGAACCTCAGTATATATGCCTAGTTTTACAAAAAGAAAAAGAAAATGGAGTGTTCTGAGGCCATTCGACCTTATTTAATTTGTTAGGGCCTCTGCCTGATTGAATCCTATACAGTGATTTGCTCTTAGTTTTTTGGGATTCAGCCCGTGTCTTGGCATTACTCTAGCTAGAACATTGTTTGCAATAATAATCAAACAATTCGTGGCAACGGACTTTAAATAAAAAAAAATTAGTGCTAATAGTAACCAAAACGGCGAAAAAAGCCTTATTCGCAAAAATTCATTAGTTTAAAGATTAACTAGTGCTAATAGTAATCAAAACTGTGAAAAAAGAAAAAATCGATAAGAACATGCAAGTTCTTTTTATGAAAACTATCTTTTTTCTATGCAAATTCTAAATATATAAAATTCCTTAGTTTGAAGTTACCCATAAAAAATTATGAGTTTGCGACTATTTTCATAAATTTCAAGAAGCTCAAAAAAAAAGAAAAAATAGAAAGCTGCAGGCCATAGAATATTTGCTTGATAAAAAGAGGTTCTTCCATGAAGATTATGTCACCAATGTTGGCACATTAGAGAGCCCTATAGAGGATGATTTCAGCTCTTAAATAGTTGAAGATGATTTCAGCTTCAACTATTAAAATCTAAGGAAAGAGCTCATCTAACCTGAAATTGAAAGTTCTAGTGCCCTTTTTAGGTAGGAAAAGAGATCATGCTGATATAAAATAGCGTTTCTTCCATTTGTGGTACAAAACTAAAATCTAAACCCATAGAGGGCCAAAGCCTTTGAAGTGAAATTCTGAAATACCAAACCTTCCTGGTTTAAGAGGTCATAATGCTGCCCGACGGCGAATGCATTCCTAAAGAAATCTGCATTCCGTAGAAAATAAATGCTTAACAACGTCAACTATTTGCAAGCTTCGTTTGATTGAATTGATTTATTGGAAGCTTCATAAGAATATGAACAAGGATGTACTTTCACATTACCTATTAGGGATAATCTTTAGTGGATCATAAAGTGGGTGGGGTGGGGGTCCTTAATCCACGAAAAGTGTATTTTCAGGGTCACATTCTTTTAAAAGTCAATGAGCCTTCAAATATATAGAGGGGATGGGGAGAATGAGTATCCCTTCATTTTAAGGAGTATTTGGGGCTAAATCTATATTATGGGCGTTGCGAGGTGACGATCCCCCTCTTATTGCAGAAAGGTTTCAAGTGTTGAATTTGAATTCATATTTAACGGATCGAATTTACATGCTTACCTGTATCGAAGGGGGAGGGCTTGGAGGCCACCTTCAATTTATCTCTAAGAACCCCCCTTGAACATTATGAGAATGATGAGCTTAAATTTTATCTTGATACCTCAGACCGACCTCCTCCTCTCACCTGAGAAATATTTTTGGAGTAGAACTTTTTCTGGCATGAGTATGATTCTTGAAGCGCTGCTATTTTGATATTGAATTTTTATTTGAACTTAAGAAAAAATAGCGGTTGGAGTGAGAGCGCCATGCTTCCTTACAGTTAATAGAGTTCTGGATCAATCACTTTGTATAAGAAAATCGTAAGTAAAGAACAAACCGCATAAATACATTCCGAAACTGTAAAAACCAGTTCGTATTAAAATAGATGCACATTATTGATATATAGTATTTGTCATTTAGAAATATAAGGACATTTTTCACCGTTTAATTTTCTATTAGGGGTCGGGCGTCATGGGTGCAGGAAAATTTCTGGGAGGAATTTTCAGGGTTGATTTTAAACGGGGTAATTTTCCATAATTCATATAAAATTGTTTTTTTATTTGTCTTACTTTCTTTTTGGTTCGTCAAATTTACATGTAGAGAGAGTATTCTGGGGAATTATCGGGAGGATATTTTCAGCGGGGAGAGAATTTTCCGGAGGAATTTTTCTGTAAGGGTATTTTCCACGGGAGAAATTTTCCATGGGGGTGGGGGGTCCAAGAATGTTCTCAAAATGATCTGATATTAAGAAAAAACAAATTTTTTTCTAATAGATAATTTGAGAAAGGAGGGAATTGTCCGGAGGGACCTTTCCGGGAAAATTTTATGCAGGAGGAATTTCCCCTTGGGGAATTTTCCACAGGAAGAAGTTTTCTTGGAGGATGGATATTTTGGGGGAAATATTTGACGGATGGGGTGGTTTCTTGACATGATTTGAACAACACGCAGGGATTTAAAAAACAAAACCAAGTTTTACTGATTGAAAGTAAGGAGCAGCATTAAAACTTAAAACTGATAGAATTTCTTCCATATATGAGGTGGCTATCCCCTCCTAGATTTGTCACTCTTTACGGAAAATTCTGACTTTTTGTCCAAATTCTTTAAGAACGACTCCTGAAACGCAAGGGGCTAATTGGAATAAGAAACCTTTTAAAAGCACTAAAAAATATAGCGTAAAGAGTGGAAATTAAAGAGGGGGCAGCTCCCCTCGTATACGGAATGATTTCTGTTCATAAACAGTATTAATGTTACTCCTTACTTTCAGGTGAAATTTTTTTTAATCAACAAAGACATGAAACCTAAAGCGAAGAAAATTACAACAAGTAATCAAGTCAAACATACAATGAATAGAGACAATTACAGGAATAGGGCTATATACCTTCTGTAGGGCTATATGCCCTATATACCTTCTGCTTGCCTTAGGCTTAACTTTGCTCTTTTGAATCCTCTTTTATAAAAAAAAGTTTTTTTAATTAATTTCTTGCTTTTTATTAACATAGTTTTATTTATTGTTTAATAAAAGGAATATCATTTGTAATTCTTTTTTTCATTTTTCTCCTTACGAATCAAGATTTTGGCTTGCTATTTGTCTTTGGAAAAAAATTGCAACAAATTTAAAACATAGTTATATTATCAAATTTTGAATGGATGGCTACGTGGAATGTTGTTCAAACTAAGGAGTTGAAAAGCTTCATAATCTTTCGACTGCTATATACCTTAAGCCATTGTGACCATCATCATGTTACAACCTTAAATGTTGAAAAATATTATTCGACTATGCTCCTCAACACACTCTAAAAGTTTCCACTTAATTCAGTAAGCCGTTTATGAGATATCACAAATATAGCTTTCGACAACCTTGAATGCACACCGTATCTTGATTTAATTCAACATCCCCCTCAACATTCCCTAAAAGTTTTAGCTTAAAACTATAAGCTGTTTGCGAGATATTGCATATGAGTAGGGTGCCTCGTCTGGATTTGCTTCGGGCCCTAGGAATTCCCATGCTATTTGCTTGGGGCCATAGGAACCACGTTCTATAGAGGTCCTAGGAGCCACTGAAATGTATCAAGTTGAATGAACTTTATCTAGGCCATCCCTTAGGGCACTTTTCACCTTTCAAAGAGATTTGCTTGGGGCCCTAGGAATTCCCATGTTATTTGCTTGGGGCCATAGGAACCACGTTCTACAGAGGTCCTAGGAGCCACTGAAATTTGAATAAAAGGAATGGTTTTCATTACAATTCATACTAGTAAGAGAATTGAATTCAGAGAGAATAGTTTATTTGAGAGGATATTAGTAGAGAATGATGAGTGGTGCATTTACATTATTGGAGATTAATGATGAAGCCGGCAGCAGCAGCAACGACATACGAGTACCAAATGTGGCTGTGGAAATAACCGGTGGTTGTAGACTATGCCTTGAATGGGACGATATGTATGCTAGATACGTGATATAATTAAGCAAATTTAAGCAGGAGGAGCAACTATGTTTTGCTGGAAAAGTGAATATTGTGCATGTAAATAAACTTCGGGCAGCATTAGATGTCCTATCGAAATATATTGATGAGAACAAAATGCATCAGTGAATATTATTGTTGTAATTATGCTCAATAAAATTGTTTCTAAATCAAAGGTATTTTTCATTCTATAGTAGACTAGCGTATATTTTTTACAGTAGAAAAAATTCTGGTTAGTCTGAAGTTGGTTGTGAGAGTGTTAGGACTCTAAAAAATGGATAGATTTGAGAAAGAGCGAATCATGGGGAATCTAGTGCTTATGGAAAAACGTTTGATTCTAGATGACGATTTTCTAGAGCTGTCTATTCAAAGGAAGATATTTTCTCGGGGAATGCTTGTCGATATAATGAAAACTGATTCTCCATCATTAGACTATTGTATGAAGCTTCTACATCGTAGTCCAAATGCATTTACACAATTTATTGATATATTGATCATGACACGGCAAAATGATATAGTGGATATGGTTTTAAACATTAGTTTAGAAATTTAGGACTTTTTTTCATGAGAAAGATGGTGCTCAAGGATGATTTACTCCTCTCTCTCTATCCCAGACAAT
Source organism: Artemia sp. Kazakhstan ARC1039 (assembly GCA_029168905.1). Taxonomy (NCBI): domain Eukaryota; kingdom Metazoa; phylum Arthropoda; class Branchiopoda; order Anostraca; family Artemiidae; genus Artemia; species Artemia sp. Kazakhstan ARC1039. The sequence goes on from JAQQPU010015877.1 coordinate 19,110, forward strand.
TTTTTGTTGTTGCTAGCTCAGTTTCATTGTGGCAGTGAGAGTGTCAACACATGAAAAAAAATGTTCCATGCATGTCCGCTATGTATGTACACACTGGGCAGCTGGTCATCATGTGAGAATTGCACAATGATTGATGAGTATGATGAAAAGTGTAGATTATGCAATCCGTGTAAATTGCATAAAGAATATGCTGTACCAATTAAAGGTTGTAATTCCTGTCTTTAAGAGGTGTGTGACTCTCATCCTAGAGGACACCAATGCTCCAATTGCCATTATGATAAATGTAATCAGTGGGAGAATACATATCCCGGTATAATTGGAAAGAATCCTAAGCGTGATTTTAGTTTATTGCTACGAGATTGGTATCGTCGTGGTTTTAGATTGTTCTGGGAGGAGGAGCCGGGTCAGCGATTGAACTGCTGGAACAAAAAAAGAATATGGTTTCTACGTCATCGTTGTGAAGACAATGGGTGTTATGATTATAAGCCCACTGATTTTTATTTGGCTGTGACGGAATGTGATTCGACACTTGAGGACACTGTTTGTGACATTACTTCAAATAGGCAAATTGAAACATTTGAATTCTATAGAATGAATGAGAAAAGTATCATTGACTATACAAAGAGATATGACAAGAGTGGAGTTACACTCTACTGTAGAAAATGTGACCCCGACATTGCAGTACATCAGGATCAGTACACTGTGAATTCAGATAATCTACCTGCACTAGTTGTTGTCGACAAATACCTCTGCCATGTAGAAGATGAAATCTAAAGAGTAGAAAAGTCGTTTTTTATCGTTTATATAAATTTTTATCATTTATTAATAAACAATTTCACATACATTTTTAGAACATTTTATTCGTAGGGCACTAAAATCAATATTAAATACGCTTGTAAGTATATTTTCCACTAGAAAGTCGTTCAATCGAGGTAAGTCAACGTAGATGTCGAGAAACTGCTTGTAGGTATAGCCACGACATCTGAACATGAAAAAGAGTAGTGCATGAAAGCCACATGTCTTAGTCGTTAAATCCTGTACTCTTCGCTGATTTTGAATAATGGTTTTCCCACTGCTTTCAATAAAGTTGCTGATGTATGGAGTGTAGAATTTATACGATAGGCCAAGAGGATCAAAAAATTCAATATTCTTCGCTGTTTGAAAGATGCATAGCCAATGGTTAGTCTTCAATGTTGATGGACTGCTATTAACAATGATTAAGGTATTGTTAACACTTGGAATTTTTTCAATGAAGTCCGAAGGTATACAATAGGACTTGTACTGGGACATGTATGGATCCATACTAAATACGTTGATTATTTGGTTTGTGTTCATGGTGCTAGGTCTAGTAGAACACTGCCGTTGGGTGTGATTTCCCAATAAGTTTCAAATTGACTCAATGATATTAGCGTGATACTCTCAGTCAAAGCATCGGCAAATGTACACTCTAAACGTACATTCTCTGTTCGTACTATGCTCATATCCTGAGTCCCCGACAAGTCCAAAACAATTACCCCATGATTTTTT
>JAQQPU010015879.1:0-20634 GCA_029168905.1 Artemia sp. Kazakhstan ARC1039
AAACCCCCCCCCCCCCCCCCATTAGAGTTGAGCTTCATGATTCGGTAAAGGACTTTGTTTTTCCATGCATCAATAGAAAGGTGTCTAGGAACTCTTTGAGTCCCCGCAACAGATGTTTGGTTGAGGTGGAGGGATTGCATTGGACACCTTCAGAACAAAAACTTATTGCCGACCCCCTGCCGAAGAAAAATATTGTTGTACATCATGTGGCTTTAAAATGGATGTGCAACAACGGTTTCAATGTCACAAAGGTTCATAGAGCCCTCCAGTTCAGTCAAAAACACTATATGAAAACTTTTGTTGACACTTTTGTCAAGAAACGTTCTGAAGCGAAAACAAAAGTCGATAAAGGAATCTATAAACTTATTTTAAATTCGTTATTTGGTAAAATGTGCAAAAGTGTTCACAATAGGAATCGTTGTGACGTTGTGACCCATTCCGAACAATTTGCTCGAATTATTGCCGATCCCAACTACACTTCCTTTACAATCATTGGCCTGGACAAGTTACTATTGAATAGAAAAAAGAAACATTGTCCGTAATAAAAATATTGCTGCAGGCAGTACCATATTGGAAATCTCTAAAAAGCTTATGTTGGAATTCTACTACAATGTGGCTAGGGTACAGTGGCCAGGGAAGGGACAAGTAGAGGTCTGCTGTGGGGACACAGATTCTGTACTGTTAAATGTAAAAGCTCAAAACCTACTTGATGATTTGGCGCACGGTGAAATCATCAGTTCTCGGATGAACTACACCAACTGGAGTGGGGAGGTCTATCCAGACCTTGTCAAACGTCGGGTGCCAAATCAACTTAAAATTTATAAAATCAGAAACGGGAAGTGACATGATTTCCCGTGGTATGTTTGTAAGTCCGAAGGTGTACTTTATACTGACACATGACGAGGAAATCAAAAAACGTTGCAAAGGAGTACCTATGCGCTATGTGGATAAGAATTTTGATATGGACGTTTGTAGGAATTGTATTGTTGAAAATACAATTCCATGAGCGAAATTGTTAGCAATTCGCTCGTTAAACTATAGGAATATCACAGTAAATATTGAAAAAATTGCCATGAGTACCAATTCCGACAAGGTCTATGTTTGTCATGACGGTGTGAGTACCCTCACCCTTGGGCACTACTTAACTTCCAACCGAGCGGAATGTGTTAGTCATAGGGAAAGTCTCGGTTTGAGTAAACTACAATAAAACAAGTTTCCCAAAACCTTGGGGGGGCCTCGCAGCCCGGGGGGCCTTCTGCCGCCCGTTTGGCCGGCAGAGGTGGGGGCCACCACCAAGGGGTATCTTTTTTTACTTAGAGCAGATTTTTTTTTACTTTTGTAAATATACATGTTGTTGTTGTTGTTGCATTCAAATTAAAAATGGTGTAAAAAAAAATATAATATTATTTTAAGTGTATTTTTCATTAAATGTTGTATTTTTATAAATAAAAAAAAGTATATTTATTTAAGTGCTTTTTTTCTAGTGCATTTTTAAAATAAATGTTTATGTATTATATCGTGTTTATGTAATATGTTTATGTAATATAATGTTTATGTTTATGTAATATGAATGTTAATGTAATGTTTATGTACTCATATCGTGAACAAAGTAAACGACTCATAACATATCTAATTGAAAGTGGTCAAGATCATATTCAAGCTGATAGCAATGGGAAAGGGATTATAATTCAGGGCAAGAGCAATAATCTACTTGATTTAATCTATGATATGGTTACAAATCGTAAGGAACTATTATCATTCGACACTAATCTATACAACTTTCTAAATACATTAAACTTTCCCAAAAGCCTTATTAGCAATAGGCAAATTCTAAAAAAATTAAATGAAAATGCTCCCTCGTCAACGCCATTAAAACATGAACAAGAAGAAGAAGAAGAAGATTTTAAATCAGTCTTGGAAAATACTAGCACACCTAGTGGAAACATTGATTTGACAAAGAGGAGGAGCACATCAAAGATAGCTAGATAAAATGTGAAGACGTATCAAGTCAACGTCACCAGTACCAACCACTAGTATACAAAAGGGTAGTGGACGTTACACTACGTGTTTACATTCAAAATAGTTGAAGTTCTGAAACGTGTTTATGAAAATGTTGGTGAAGGGGAAGTTTAAGTTCCCCCACCATTCTTTCCAAAGTCACTGGTGTTCACACTAAAATTGTACAAGACTATCTCCAAGATGAAACAAGTTACACTCTGCATAGAAATCATAGGCTTCATGCTAATCATTATAAAAAAACTAAAGCCTTTTTCCCATTGCACATAATGCAAGCAGATCTCTTAACTCTAGATGAGATTAAAAGTCGTCACAATACACCGTACAAGTACATTCTACTTGCAATCAGTGTTTTTAGTCGCTATGCATATGCCATTCCATTGCGGTTAAAGAGAGGTGTTGAAGCTGCTCAGGTTATAGAAAGTATTCTCGATCAGGATTCGTATAAAAAAATTCAAACCGATCGCGGTAGTAAATTTGTTAATCCCCATGTTGAAAAAGTACTAGCAAAATATAATACACTGCTCTATCATACTCATAGTCCTATAAAGGCTGCATTGGCCGAACGATTGATAAGAACTATTCGACTTTTAATTTCAAGATGTTTTACATTGAAAAATACATCTTCTTTTATTCATGATTTAGATAAAATCATTTTGATTTATTATCAACGACCTCATCGATCATTTTCCAATTCAACCCCAACGGAAGTTCATCATTCTCATCATGATACAATTGATACTTTTCTTAAGCAATTTTCCAATGAAACGATTGTGAAGAAGAACAAATTTAATGTTGGTGGTACTGTTCAAATTAATAGAACAACTAATGTTTTTGAAAAGGGCAATTACTTGTGGTCCACAGAACTTTTTAAAATCCTAGACACTAAACCCATAACTTATCGTTTGCGCAATACCAAACATGAAGAGATTCTCGGTGGTTTTTATGACTATGAACTACAAAAAGTTAAAAATAATAGTGAAATCTATCAAATTGAAAAGATATTAAAGACTCTTACTCACAGGGGTAAGAAACAGTTAATTATTCGGTGGCTAGGATACAACTCTGATTTTGATTCTTGGATCGGTGTTGAATATATTGACAATGCCCAATGATTTCTATGTAACATTGATGTCCAACGTTTCCGATCCTCTCTACAATGACTTGAAAAAAAACAAGTGATTTTTGGACGAAACTCTCCCCCGCCATCAAGTTCGACGGTGCGTATGAAGTGGTTCTTGTCGACTGTATTTTCAAAAATACCTATGACATCCTGAGAAAGGATCGTGTGTATGATGTAAAAGTTATACCATTCGATTGGTCACTCTTAGTCGAGTATGAATGGGTTGAAGCACTTAAATGTAGTGAATATCCACATGTCAAATTAAAATTTATAGAATATGATAGTATGACGGATTTGTGTCGTACAATCAATACAAAAACTCATATCGTAGGAATGGTGCATTCCATTTTAATTTTTCAATGGAACAAGATAGTATTTACATTACCTCACCTGTTGACACTGAAATGATTCATCTCAATGATAATCTGAGATATGTTCTTGGCTTTAAACAGAATAGGATCAATGGGGAAAACGCTGGTACTGTTAAAGGGATGGATCAAGTTATTTTTGCTGATTATCCACCTGGTTTCACCTCGGACTCTTGCATATTTCTTTATGCATCCTTTGTGGAAACATCGAGAATTTGTAATTCAAATTTCCCCCTCCTACGTGTTCTTGAACGAAAAACAACTCATGAACTTGTTCATCACTATAATATAAAGCATCTTCAGTATGTTCTTGTAAACGCTTCGTATTTGGAACTCTGTCAGTTAACACTAAGAAGTGAATTGGGTGACCCTCTAGCAATAACAAAAGGTTTAGCCGTGGTTACATGTCATTTTCGACCCATCGTCGTTGACACCGCCTAAAATGAACAATAGAAGAATTCCATTTGTCTATCCTGACATCAATTGCTATGTTGGTGCTCTGGGTCCACGTCAAATAGGTCATGGATTGGACTATTACAAGGGTCGTAATACAATGTCTGGAACTACCCCTTGCCAGAAAATATCTTGTACCTGCTGCTTCAAATTTTGCTGCCTCAACACTACAGGACTGGGGGTCGGGTAAAAATTTCAACGAAAGTGTTAAGGAAAATATTAGATCTTCAGCAAAAGTCGATGGTGAGCAATTAAAATCTCAGCAAAATGAAAAGGGATTAAAAAGGATGCATGCGTGTCATTCACTCATCAGAGTCTACCCAGGCGGGAAGCGAAGGACATTAACAAGGGCTTTGAGGAATAAAACGAAGAAGACCAATAAGGAGAAAAACAAAAAGATTGTTAGATCAAAGAAGCATTTCTTCTCTTAAGATGACTTATCTCCCCCACAAGGAATCACATCGTCAATCAGTTCCTCATTGAATCTGTTCAACGCTGAGAGTGTTGATGTCAGTGTAAAGTATGGCTACTATGAACAATTTCATCCCCAGCAACCCCTCTCGGAAAATATACACTTTCAGATATTTTCCAATGAAGACTATTTCATTTATCTGTCATCAACATTTATTGATTTAAATGTTGCGGTGAAGAAAAAGTCAGATAATAAAACTCCAACTGCTGCCGATGGTCTATCCTACGAAAACTGTATTCTACACAACCTGTTCAAACAAATTAATGTATTTATTAATGGAAAATTGGAGAGCAATAGCAATAATTTATCCAACTATGCAAGCTACATACAATTTATGATGATGAAACCAAAGGCATATAGAGAGTTGAGAGGACAGTCATTGGGCTATGAATATCGATCAGGACTGCTGCATTGACCCAGGAGTATCATTTAGTTGGAAAATTAAATCATTAGATATTCAGTATATCCCAGTGGTTACCCCCCAATGTCAAGTGGGACATAAAGTTGCAACTAGCTCCATCGAATTTCATTTTGAGAAAAACACTTCCTACAGCACCCAATGCAAATGTCATTATCACATCGGCAATTCTTCATGTCCGATAACAACAGGTTTTGTGCTCTGTTGCATTGGCAGTAAAAAATCTAATAGCCAATTGCAACAACATTAAACTTCTTGTCCCCCATTCGATCACTAATCAACGTTACTTTACCACCGGCTCTCGTAGTTATACCGATTCATCATTTATTAATGGAGAAATCCCATCAAAAGTCGCTTTGGTCTTTCTGAAGAGTGGGAGTGCCGTTGGATCCTGGACTGCATCCCCCCATGATTTTAATTTTTTTGGTCCATCTAGCCTTGTGTGCAAAGTGAATGGTATTCCACTGTACACTCTATCATTTGATAAAAAATCCTATAGAACTCTGTATGAGTTGACCATGCAATCCCTAGATCATGACTCCCAACTATTTGAAAATAGAATAACCAATTCAATGTTTTCAAAAAATCATGGTGTTATTGTTTTGGACCTGTCGGGGACCCAGGATATGAGCATAGTACGAACAGGGAATGTACATTTAGAGTGCACATTTTCGATGCTTTGACTGAGAGTATCACGCTAATATCATTGAGTCAATTTGAAACCTATTGGGAAATCACACCCGACGGTAGTGTTCTACTAGACCTAGCACCATGAACACAAACCAAATAATCAGCGTATTTAATATGGATCCATACATGTCCCAGTACAAGTCCTATTGCATGCCATCGGACTTTATTGGAAAAATTCAAAGTGTTAACAAAACCCCAATCATTGTTAATAGTAGTCCATCGCCTTTGAAGACAGGCCATTGGCTGTGCGTCTTTCAAACAGCGAAGAATATTGAATTTTTTGATCCTCTTGGCCTATCATATAAATTCTAAACTCCACACATTAGCAACTTTATTGAGAGCAGTGGGAAAACTATTATTCAAAATCAAAGGAGGGTACAGGATTTAACGACTAAGACATGCGGCTTTCATGCCCTACTCTTTTCATGTTCAGATGTCGTGGCTATACCTACAAGCATTTTGTCAAAATTTACGTTGACTTTCCTCGACTGAAAGACTTTCTAGTGGAAAATATACTTACAAGCGTGTTTAATATTGATTTTAGTGCCCTACGAATAAAATGTTCTAAAAATGTATGTGAAACTGTTTATTAATAAAAATATTGTATATACATGATAAAAACGACTTTTTTAGTCTTTAGATTTCATCTTCTACTATGTATAGGTACTTGTCGAGAATAACTAATGCAGGTAGATTATCTGAATTCACGGTATATGGATCCTGATGTGCTGCAATGTCAGGGTCAAATTTTCTACATTAGAGTGTAACTTCACTCTTATCATATCTCTTTGTATAGTCAATGATACTATTCTTAGTCATTTTATAGAATTCGCATGTTTCAATTTGCTTATTTGAAGCAATGTCACAAACAGTGTCCTCAAGTGGCAAATCACATTCCGTCACAGCCAAATAAAAATCAGTGAGCTTATAATCATAGTAGCCATTGTCATCACAACGTAGAAACCAAATTATTTTGTTGCTCCACCAGTTGAATCGCTGGCCTGACTCCTCCTCCCAGAACAATCTAAAGCCACGACGATACCAATCTCTTAGCAATAAACTAAAATCACGCTTAGGATTCTTTCCAATCATACCAAGATATGTATTCTCCCACTGATTACATTTATCATAGTGTCAATTCGAGCATAGGTGCCCTCTAGGATGAGAGTCACACACCCCTTCAAGACAGGAATTACAACCTTTAATTTCTTCAGCATATCCTCTATGCAGTTTACACGGGTTGCATAACCTACACTTTTCATCATACTTATCAATCATTGTACAATTCTCACATGATGACCAGCTGCCCAGTGTGTACATGCATAGTGGACATTTATGGAACATTTTCATGTGTTGACACTCTGACCGCCGAAATAAAACTGAGCTACGATCAACACATTGAGTGGGATAGAGAGAGAGAGAGGAGTAAATCATCCTTGAACAGCATCTTTCTCATGAAAAGCTACTTACTCTCTTTGAAAGGTGTATAGGTCTGTGCAAATAGCATGGCAAGGAACATAAGCCATGCAAATAGCATAGTGATTCCTTTACGTCTCCGAAAAGTATTTCCTATACGTCTCTGCAAAATAGAACATAGCACTCTACTGGGGATGTGTTTAGGTTAGGTTTTTTTTGTTAATAATTGATGTTAAAATAAACAATGTCTTAATAATCAATGTATAGCTTTTGATATGAAGAATTTAGCAAAAAAAAAATCTGGTGTTATGGCGACGGTAGGCAACATCATGTCTTGGTTAGTTAAAACATTTTAGAACATTTAAAAAAGTTAAAACATTTAAAAAGTATTTTGTTTATTTAAATCATACAATAAATAACCGAGTCAAACTCAAAACGAGCAAAATTAACATGAGTATCAATGAGTTCAATCAATCAATTTTAGCGCTGTTATTTAATGTTATGTTTAGTCTCCCACTCTCACAGGCCAAAGAGCCTTTGTGGGGGTATAAAGTTGTGCAATTTTTTGTGTTTTCTATTAAATTGATTGAATTGATTTGACCATGACATGATTTGAAAACGATCAGAAATTAAATAAAACAAACATATTTTTAGCAGAAATAAGGACCAACATTAAAACTAACATTAAACCATCACCCCTCCCCCTCCTCCAAAAAATACATTCCTAGGTGTCGGTGGGCAGTGCCGACATTTTGGGATTTGGATTGTATTGTTAGTTTAATTGAGCTTATGTGTCCACATTTGTCGCCATACTGGCTGATTGTGTCGGTACACTCGTTATATCCCCCTGCAAATTCAAAACCCAATCTGCGTCCCTGGAACTGCCCCAGTTCTCAGCCCCTTGCTCTTTATACTAAAGTTTGACCCTTTGTCCCAATTCTTTCAAGATCATTGTTAAAATACAAGGACCGTTGAAATGGAATTATATGCTTTTTAAAACACTAAAATTCCTTAGCGTAAAAAGCGAAAGATGGAGGAGGGGACAGCGACCATCATATACATAATGATTCTATTCATTTCAAGTTTTAATTTTGTTCCTTACTCTTGGTTGAAAAACTTTTTTGAACTGAATTTTACTTAAAGGAAGAATCTATTGCAATTTTGGGCTATGGGAGTCTGTTTTCCAAATTTTCTTCGCTTTTCTCTGCAAAATAAATTCCATAAGAACAAGATATTCTATATACACCACTCTGTACGAGTTATATCTTTGCCGGAAATTCTTTAAGATCTTACAGTTGATTGATGTTTGAAAGCAGCTTCGATATCTTTTTGTAATTACTTTATTAATTTTGTAATAAATTTTAAATAACATTTAAAAATACATAATTTATTTTCTTATCAATTTTCTTCTTTCTCTAAAAAACGGCTCACTGAATGTTTTGTTTCTTTTAAAGATTTACGCTTATTCATCGTATTTTATTGTAAACTTCATAGTCAATTTAAAAATTGAAATCAATTCAGGGAGGAGTTTTTTTTTTAAAAAGGTCGTGCAAAGCCGAAAAGAATTGATTTATAAGATTGTATTCGGATTCAAATCATCTAGATTCTTTCTAGATTGATTATTAGGATTGTTTCATCTAGGATTCGAATCTTGGTTCTCAGACTTTTCTTTCGATTCGTCCAAACTTTTTTCAGCTGTGTAAAAACACCCTGGCCCTCGGCTATTCTACTTTTGATATATTCATTGCACCCCCCCCGTCTTCACTAATAATACTACCTAGGTAATTGAAGCTGTTACATCATGCATCTTTTCGTTACCTAACGTCACCTTTTCATCTTCACTTATTCATAGCCTTAGTGACCTAGTCTCCTTAACATTAATTTTCAAACCTATTCTAGTACCCTAAACTCGCAAAACCTCTAAAAGTTTATTCATTTTGCTAACCCTTTCAACTAGGATGTTTAAATCATCAGCATAATCTAAGTCCGGGAAAGTTTTACTTCCCCCTTTGATTTCCGTGCTCTCCCATTGCCTTTGCCGCGCTCCTTAAGATATAGTCCATCAAAATGATCCATATGAAAGAGGATAGAACACAATCCTGCTTAGTTCCTGATTTAATACGAAATCAGCTACTAACTTCATTTCCTACCTTAACCGCAGCAGTGTTATTCTCGTACATAGCACTAATCACTGTAATGTATTTGTCTGGTATACCACGCAAGCATAATACCTTTGCTAAAGCTTTTCTAACAGCTGAACCAAACGCTTGCTAATCAAGAAAACTGTGGACTAAAGGTGTTTGATGACTCATGCACTTCTCAATTATTAATCGAAGAGTGAAAACTTGGTCATAACTTGGTTTACCCTTCCTAAAACCACAATGTTCTTCTCTTAAAACATTGTCTAAATAATATTTAATTATAAAAAGCATCATACTATGTAATTTGCTACCTAAAGAAAATAGGCTAATGACTCTAAATTACTGCACTCACTCGTATCACCTTTCTTATGTAGGGGTTCAATTAGGGTTTTCCTAAAATCGCTAGGTACTTTCCAAAATTTTTTTCGTAGTCTTCAGTAACTTACATCTAAAATCATAACTACCATATATAAGAAATTGATTTACCCCAATATCTGCACTTGGAGCCTAATTATTATTTAATACTTATGGTAGTGTCACTAATTCTTCCTCAAAAAATAAATCTTCCTTCACATCCAAGGTTTCACAAACTTTTTTTCTATAATTATATCCCGGTTTTTGCATGCTTTCAAAATGTTCCGTTCATCTCTCTTTAACTAGTTTCTTATTGATAACTATAGCCCCTTTCCTACATTTAACTGGGAAACGTCCAGATTGATAACTCGCTCTCAATTCAAGAACTTGCTAGTATAATATTTTACTATTGCGCCGTCGTGCTGCATCTTCAAGATCTTCAGCAATTTTATCCATGGTCTCTTTTTCACACCTTCTTACTTCATATTTTAATGGTTTATCTATTTTTATGTGATCTATCACTCAGATAATTCTTGTACAAGCCCCACTTCGACTTTATTAAACACCATCAATAAGTATGTTGTATCATCACGCATATAATAATTTATTTTAATATTTCAGTTACTCAGGGCCAGAATTCGTCCTTTACAATAACCATTGCAATTTGTATAAAAAGTATATGAACAGCTTTGTAGAAAAATCTGATTATTATTTACCTAGTGACAGCGTTGTGGATGAAAGCGTGCCTCTTAAACAAAGGTTTGCTGGTTAGATTCCACCTGTCGTAAAGGCCATACGGCTCCAATGTTATATTATTTTTTTGTCCCAGAGGTACTTTTTATGGAAAGAACGTCGTATAAACTCCAAAGGGGGCTCATTCGATGAGAAATCGAGAGTTCTAGTGCCGTTTTTAAGAGTCAAAAGTGATCGGAGGGAAACTAGCCCTCCAAGCACTTTTTTCCCAAATGCATCCGATAAAAATTTTGAGATAGCCCTTCTGTTAAAAATAGTTCAATGATCACATAGCAAAACCTCCGGTGTCGACACAGCCCCCAAGAGCCCGGGAGCAGGCATTGTAAGTTATGCTCTGGGGGCACATATAGTTCTTATGGAGGGGAAAACTGGTATAAACTTCAGAGAGGGCTCATTTGATTGGAAATTGAAAGTTCTAGTTCACTTTTTAAGAGTAAATAGATATCGGAGGGTAACCAGCCCACTTCCCCACGCCCTTTCTTTCCCAAATGCTTCCAAAAATTTTTTTTAGATAGCCATTTTGTTAAAAAGAGTTCAAAGATCATATAACAAAAACTCTGGTGTCGACACAACCCCCCAGGGCTCGGCGGCAGGCGTTGTAAGTTATGCCCTGGGGGCATTTATGGTTCTTATGGAAGGGATGCTCGTATAAACATCAAAGAGGGCTCATTTGATAGGAAATTGAAAGTTTTAGTTCCCTTTTTAAGAGTAAAAAAAATCGAATGGTACCTAGAAACCCTTCCCCCCGCTTCACGCCCTTTTTTCCTCAAACATATCCGTTAGGAACTTCGAGATAGCCATTCTTAAAAAATAATTCAAAGAAAATTTAACGGAAACTCCGGGGTCAACACAGCCCCCCCCCCCCCCCCAGCGCCCGAGGGCAGGCGTTGTAAGTTATACCGCGGGGGAATATATGGTTATTATGGACGGTATGCTCGTAAAACTTCAGAGAGGGCTTATTTGATTGGAAATCGAAAGTTCTAGTTCAGCTTTTGAGAGTCAAAAGAGATTGGAGGGCAACTAAACACCTCCACGCCCCTTTTTCCCAAATTAATTCGATGAAAACTTTGAGATAGCCATATTGTTAAAAATTGTTCAAAAGTCAGGTAACAAAAACTCAGGTGTCGAAACAACCCCCCCCCCCCCAGGGCCCGGGGGCAGGCGTTATAAGTTATGCTCTGGGGCATATATGGTTCTTATGAAAGCAATGTTCGTATAAACTTCAGAGGGGATCATTTGATTGGAAAGTTCGAGTTCACTTTTTAAGAGTCAAAAGAGATCCGAGGGCAACTAGTACCCCAACGCCTTCTTTTTCCAAACCCATCTGATGAAATTTTGTGATAGAAATTTCATTAAAAACAGTTCAAAGGTCAGATAAGAAAAACTCCGGTGTCAATACATCCCACAGGCCCCGGGAGCAGGCGTTCTAAGTTATGCCCTGAAGGCATGTATGGTTCTCATGAAAGGGATGATCGTATAAACTTCATGGAGGACTCATTTGATTGGAAATTGAAAGTCTTGTAATTTTTTTAAGAGTCAAGAGATTGAAGAAAAACTAGCCAGCCCCCACGCCCTGTTTCCAACAAACCCATTTGCCAAAAATTAATTTTTTTTAAATTGTTAAAAATTAGATAGAAAAAGCTCCGGTGTCGACACAACTCCCCAGGGCAAAGAGGCAGGCGTTGTAAGTTATGTTCTGGGGCCGTATATGGTTCTTATGAAAGGAATGCTCGTATAAACTTCAGAGAGGGCTCATTTGATTTTTTGAAAGAAGAGGTTCGGTTTCCGATGAAACAAAGTATACTTTACTGAGAAGGCTTTTTAAACCAAACAAGGACTATCCTTTCCCAGTGCATGTCACAGGCTGAAAAGCAAGGTAGTTTCAAGTTAGCCAGATGAATAAGTACGCTTGGATAGTATTTTCTTCAGTAAAAAAAGGGTGATTCTGCAAATATTTTGCTTTGTTTGCTTGTTATTCAGCCGGAAGGGGGTCTCACCAAAAATTAACGCAGCTTGTCATGGAGCCTCACGTGAATTGGAAAAACGCCCTTGGAAGACTTTAGCTTGACAATAAGGCTTTGACAACACACTGCTGGACTGACATAGGGACCTTAGTTGTCAATAGTAATGCATAACAAGAGACAAACACATCCAAAACCAACACTCTTTTCTCATTTATTAGTTTAACGGCGGAAGTATATCTGCAGATGTTATAGCAACCCCTCAAAGTTCCGGATAGATAAAAGCATATATTAATTATTGTTGACTGATCTTGACTGAATGGATGTAAGGTGGAATTTTAGATGTATGAAGGAATTACTAGCAGATGTTTATTAGCACGGTGTACTAGCATGGTGTACTGGTAATGAGGATAACGTAGGCAATTGGAAATGGTTCGTTTTGGAATTTGAGAGAGAATATAAGCAAGTGTATTTTGTTATTCGAAATCTATTGTTAATCGAGGTTAAAGGGATAAGGAGATTTAAATCCATTGTTATAAGTTAATTGATACGACCCTGATAATGACAAGGAAATTTTTTTATTGTACTTTGATTTCTTGAAAAATCTGTCATCGAGTATTTTTAAAAAAAGATGACGTAGAATGACCATTTAATTTGCCATTTTTATTTTATTACGAAAGTAAGGACATGATGAGAATTTTCTATGGGATTAACCTTTTGAAGCAAATGATGAAATTTAAGAGGAGATGGCAGGAAATGACTTTTTCCGTGGCACTTCCTGGCCCGTGTTATTCCGTATCCCTTGGATTATCATGGTCTAGGGCACTCCCAGATCCTCCATCCCTTGTGTTCAGTCATGGTCCGTGGCAACCCATGGCCCAGAGCCCCTCCCCAAAAACTTGTTATGGATATTTTACTTCAAAGCTTATACGAAGTGACCCGGGCCCGTGCCAAACCCCCTCACCTGATCCCCTAGCTGTCAATGCCCCTAATCCCCTCCCTCTTTAACTCATCCCCCTGCCTCCATGCCTCCATTGAACCCCCGTCCCTCTATGACCCATGGCCCCCTCCCCTTGAGCTCCGAGACCACCATGACCCCCTACACTACCGAAACCCCTGGCCCGCCATGGCCAGTACCGCTCTTTTTTGAATTTTGCTTGGCTTTTTTCAACTTTTTTTTTTCAAATCTTTAAAAGACACTGTGTATTCTTGTAACTAAAAATTTTTTATGAACTTTCTTTTGGAATAAGAAATAAAAATGGTATACACATGCTAGTCTTGTTTTTTCCTTGAGAAAAATAACTTGTGTAGTGTCTTTTTTTTTATTTGTTTTTTTCAGGACATGTTTTTTCTCCCGACTTAGATTTTTGAAGTGTAAAATTTTTCAAACATGAATTAAATGAGTGGTTTTACACCCGCTTTTTTGTTAAAGATGAACGAAGTGGACAGACAAAAAATAATCCTATACGATGAAAAAAATTCTATAAAAGAATTTTTGAAGAATTTCAGAAGACTGAAGTCATTTCACTCTTTACGTAGGGAGTGTAATAGCACCATCCATTATAATGAACACTGTTATAATGAATAATTATACTAAACAGTAATAAAAAAGAAGCAACAAACTGACTTACTTCTTGACTTAAGGCTCCTGCTGGTGATCCAGCGTAGAGAGAGATGAGACTCTTTGCCTCCATTCCAAACGGTCCTGCGCACGCGTGAATGCTTCTTGGAGATCAGTACCGATCATGGAGAAGTACTGGGTAAGGCTGTCCCTCCACCTGAAACGGGGTCTTCCACGGGGGTGCTTCCAGCCATGTTGAGGAGGATCAAAATTGAAAAGTATGCTAGCGGGTGCTTCTTCTGGCATGCGAATTAAGGGGTCAAACCACCGTAGAGTTCTTATGGCGAGCTGACGAGAGTTGGGGGTCTGATCCGTTAGTGTCAGCAATCGGGTGTTTGAGACAAAGTCGTACCACTTGATCCCTTTGAATCGTCTTAGGAAGTTTGTTTGGGCCACATCTATGGCATCACGAACAGAAGCATCTGGCCAAGTTTCAGCACCGTAGAGAAGGACTTGCGTTACGGTCGTGTTGTAGATCCGCATTTTTGTTTTTCGGCTAATATTGGGCTTTGACAACAAGGAACGGCATAATCGAGCCGTAATAGACGCAGCTTTCGCAATGCGCGAGTGGACTTCCATTTTAATTGAGCCGTTATCCGAGACGACAGATCCAAGGTAAGTAAAAGACTTGACAATTTCGATAGTGTGCCCTAAAACGTTGAAAGATGGCGAGTTGGCGGAATTTCCTGCCGGGTCGATGATCATTATTCTTGTTTTCTGCCAGCTAATATGTAGTCCCACTTTCAGGGCTTCTTCCGACAGTGTATTGAGAGCTGCCTCGAGTTCAACTGCAGAAGTGCATATCAGGGCAATATCATCTGCAAAGTCACAATTGGCTAGGACTCTATCGCCATATTTTAGTCCGAATTGGAGCCGATTCGTGGTTCGATCCATGACATAATCAATCACCGCGTTGAAAAGTTCAGGAGCAGCAGCACAGCCTTGCCTTACAGCAGTATCTATCTCGAATAGTGGGCTTCGGCAACCATTAGCCTGGACGAAGGTTTTTGTACCAGTGTAGAGCGCCTTGAACAGGCGGCAATATTTATCAGGGTGTCCCGTTAGTTTTAGTATCAGCAAAAGGAACTCAAGGTCGATCGAGTCGAAAGCTGCTTTAAAGTCAACAAATGAAATATATGCTCTGCGCTGGAACTCGCGGGCTTTCTCGATGACCTGTCGAATAGTGTATATCGGCTCGGTCGTGGATCTGTTGGGCATGAAACCTGCTTGCTGAATCCAGCGGCACTTACGAATGAACTGGATATTCTTATCAAGCAACGTCATGGTGAATAGTTTGCCAGGCACAGACAGGAGGGTGATTCCTCTGTAATTCGAGCAATCGCTACGGCTACCTTTCCACTTCCATAGAGGAAGGATTATCCCTTCCTTCCATTTTCAGGTATGAATTTGGTTGACTAGACGAGGGAGAACAGTATGTGCAGCCAAGGTATCATTGGCAGTCCTCCAAACTTTTGCAGCTCGACGGTGATCCCGCAGGTTCCTGGTGCCTTGTTGTTCTTCATTCTCCGCAGGGCATTTTGTATCTCTTCTACCGAGGGAGGATCAGGCTCTGGTAGATTTTTATATGTTGTTTGCTGATTGGATATAGTTAGGTTGGGGTCAACGACGATTCTTTCGGCGTTTAATAGCTTTGCGAAGTGCTCCCTCCATCGATCAAGTTGCGCGTTTTCATCTTCGAATATTTTGCCAGAGACGGTTTTAACTGCGCCTATATTTGGTGATTTCCCATTGCTAAGATTTCTGAAAAGCTTGAAAAGCGACATGACGTCACCTTTTCGGGCCGCATATTCTAGCTCTTCAGCTTTTTTATCCGCAAATTGTTGTTTATCACGGTGAATAATATTGTTTCTAATCCCGTTTAACCGTCTGTAGGAGGGCATATCTCCGGCCAACCGCGCTTTCCGGCGCTGTTCAATGATTTGCAGTGCTTCTTGCGATAGCCAGGTCTTCTTTGAATACATCATACGACCGACGGTATTAGTGGCAACCCCTAGTACCTCTTTTTATAAGTCTGCCAGGAGGTGTCTGGGTTAACAAGTATATCCAGGCATTCAAACCTTTTCTGAATTTCAACTGAGTACTTTTGGTAGAATGCCTCAATTTTTAGTTTCTGGGTGTCTAATTTTGGCTGGCGTCATTCTGAAGGCTGGGCTTTAAGACGCAGGAGGAAATTCGCAGCAACTAATCGATGGTCTGTATTCCCTATCTCAGCGCCACGGTATGTTCTACAATTCGTAGGTGATGAGCGCAATCTTTGGTTGACTATGATATAGTCAATCATCTTCCGCGTTCGCCCATCGTTGCTATACGGTGTTGGCTTATAGACGTCTTTCCTGTGAAACAGGGTGTTGGAAATGACCAATTCGTGCATAGCGCACAGCTGGAGGAGTCTAGTCCCATTTTCATTCAACGAGTCAGGGGTAACCGGTCCAACTACAGATTTAAAAGCTCCGCTGGGGTTTGATACAGTTGCATTAAAATCGCCCACTACAGCCAAAACATCATGAGAGGAAATCCAGGATAGAGCAGGTGTCTTTTTCAACCTCTGGGGAGACATTTGTTGGTGCGTAGCACACAATAACCGACATATTCCCATGCATGTGGCTGAAGCGAGCAGTGAGTAGTCTATCTGATATTGGGTTGTGGGATATGAGGCATTTCTTTGCCTTCTTATTTAGGAGCAGGCCTACACCACTGCTTCTACTGGAGGTTTGCCCTGACCAAATCATCCTGTGATCTATTCTGGCGATTCCTTCATCGCCTGTTGTCGACAAATGTGTTTCTGTCATTCCAAGTATGTTAATCCCACATCTTAACATCTCCAACCCTAGAAGGTCTTTGGATCCCGGCTTATTCATGGTTAAAACATTCCAGGTGGCTATTCTCAACCCACCTTGGTCAGCAAGGTTCAAAGGATTTCCAGGGGCGTGCCGAGGTCGTAATAAATTAAAACCAATAAGATCCGAGGCTTGAGTTTCATTTCTTTTCATTGCAATTATTTTCAGGAGGAGGGTCGCAAGCCCATCTGTCCCTAGGCCTGGGTTCTGATTAAGAAACCCTGGGGTGGGCTCCACCCGAGCCAAAGAGGTTGGGGTGGCCCTATTCGGAGCGATTTGTTAGGGGTTTAAGCCCCATATCCAGTGGCACATGGTCAGTAAACAAAGTTTGCATCCTTCCGGACAAGCTCCATTCACCACCAACAAAGCAACAAAGCAACAAACGTTAATTATGTATTTTTAATTTTATTATGTATTTCAGTTAATTTTTATATTAATTCTGACGTACTTGACTGAAGTTCCGACCTCACTTGAAGGTGGTTTTAGGGTCTTTTCATTTACTATGCTATTGATGTGTATTCTGCATGGGCATCTTTCTTTAAGTAGGCAGAAAAGATGTGGCAGATGAAATGTTGGGAATTTATATCCAAATATTTGGAAGGTAGCTTCTGGGGTATGAACTATGCACTGGACCATCGACGAATATTTTTGGAAGATGGGAATTTTACGTATGTTGGATGTAGAGCAGCCGCTTAAATAGTCGTAGTTTTACTTAATTAAATACTAGCTTACTCGTAGCCCGTTGCTACGATCTCAAAAGAAATAAAATTCAAGGACAATTCTTCCCCTCCCAGAAATTTCTCCTTTGAACTACCTCATCGCGGAAATTACCGCGCCGAAAATTATCCCCGGAAAATTTTTCCCCGTGGAAAATCCACCCCTAGGAGAATTCCTCCCTGTTTATCAATAATGATCGTACTTTTAAATTTAGAAGAATTTGAAAAAAAAAATTCTCTCTACAGACAATTCTCACCTACAGAAAATTTCCTCTGCAGAATACTCCTCCTCTAAGGAAACCTCCTCCCCCAAGAGAAATCCTTCTAAAATATCCTCGTAATACTCCCTTAGCTTTAATATATTTATATATATTTAAATCAATAGCCTTTATGTCTTTTATGTAAGGTAATGCTCCCCTGTTTAGAGTAAAAACTCCCTCATCGCGGAAAATTGCACCGAAGAAAATTTTTCCCGGAAAATATTTTCATCGGAGAAACCCCCCTCACCTGCTTATTAATATCGATCGTTTTTTTTAATTTAGAAGTGTCTGAAAACACTCCTCCTACGTACAATTCTCACTCCCAGAAAATAGCCTCCGCCACAATCTTCCTCCTCCATGGAAACCCTCTCCTCCGTGGAAAAATCCCTCATAATAATTCTCCTGCGTAATACCTTCCCCCAATACAATTTCCTCCTTGAAATTCCCACTCTGTGGAAAATTCTTCCTTAATGGAAATCTCCCTCAAAAATCTTCTCAAGGAAAACCCTCCTGACAATTCCCCTTGGAAACTTTCTTCGTATGTAAAATAAAGATCGTGTTTTTAATTTTAAAATTTTATGTTTTCTGACTTACCCGTCAGGCGCTGGTGTATAACTAATATCCAGAAAATGTGAGAAATATGATATTTGAAACAAAACTGCCAAGTATTGGTGTGTAGAGGTCTCTGATTTCAGTCTACGCGAAAGTTATTAAGATGTCTATTTTTGGGAGGAAGGAGGTGAAAAAATATTATGCCTAAAACCTGCGCAAGAGTGCGCTCAACAGATTCTCAAAAGTTTCTTGGCGATCAGATAAGCATTTTATTAATTATAAAGTAAATACAGCCAGACATGCATTCATTTTTACTGGTTTACACGATTATTGCTCGTTTAAAGATACAAGACAAATTCTGAGCTTTAGCCCGATCTAAAATGTTGCATAAGGATTTTCCTGATTATTGACTTCTATTTCTCGTCTTACACAAACTTAACTTTAATTTATTTATACTTATGTAAATAAATAGCCTTTATGTCTTGTATTTAAAGTAATGCATAAATTACTTTTATATATTAAATTCTAATTTATTTAACTGCATGGGAAATGTTTCACGCTTTCTGCACAAGTCTGAAACTTTAAATCTTATCCTTTTCGTAAATTATAACTATAGACCTCCATGTCTCTTTTTTACTTCTTTTTTTCAGCCTTCTATAGGTTTAATTTTAGATTTCACACGAACATTTTGAATCTGAATTAAACTATTTCTACGAACTCCTAATGTCAGGCTAATATATTGATTGAAAGGTTATCATCCTGAATAGCCACTAGAACTGACATCAACAGTAACTCAACAGTGAATTTCTTGCTTTTAAAAAATCTATTTGCAAATGTAGTGGCGATTCTTTTTATTTGGAGTATACGAAAGCTATGAAAAATTTCGAAAATGAACTTCTCATGTTAATCAGAAACATGAAAATGACTTACAAAATAGAACCAAGAATTTTCATTTGAGAAACATCCGAGGAAATTCAGTTTCCAAAAATATCATCCGCAGTTTTTCTGCTAATGCCTTAGGGATATAAAAACGAGGAAATTTGATGGCGAGAATCAATATAAGCTGCTTATTGTTAAAGTATAAAAGCGACTGTGAATATTTCGATGATAGCTATTCTTATTCTCCAATTAGAGAACGATATCGTTCCCATAGCTATGATAAATCGATTCTCTTTTATTATTAAATAATAAAAAAAACGAGTTTTTTTTAAACTATAGGTTTCAAGCTCATATCTGCAAAAATCTGCAACTTTGTATTTTTTGCTAGAAGAAAAATATACGAATATAGAAGTTAGTTACGCAAGTTAATTTGTAAATTACGTCATAACCAAATTTAGAGACATCCATTTAGCAAAAGAAAAGTAAAATTTGTATGCAAACTTTGTTTACTTATTCAATGACGGTGAGCCAAAATAAAAGTTGCATTAACTAAAAAACGATCAGAAATAAAAAAAACAAGTTTTTAAAACTGAAAGTAAGGAGCGACATTAAAACTTAAAACGAACAGAAATTATTCCGTATATGAAAGGGGATGTCCCCTCCTCAACGCCTCGCTCTTTACGCTAAAGTTTGACTCTTTGTCAAAACTCTACTCTTTAAAACAATAAAAATTTTATCGTAAAGAGCGAGGCGTCGAGGAGGGGACAGCCCCTTTCAGTAGAGATGACCCTAAAGCTCCGGGGGGGACTCCTTATTTGGGCATAGAACCACGTGGTTTATGGTTTTTGTCAGTGAGAATGAAAAAACAGGAACTTTCTCACATTTATGTCTGTTTTCTTGGATGGTTATGTGTGTTGGTCAATTTATTTGATGTTTTTCATGGATGTCAGCAGCAGTTCATGTCTGTTTTATGGATTTTGTCAGTGAGAATTGAAAAACAGGAACTTTCTCACTTTTACGTCTGTTTTATGGTTTTTGTCAGTGAGAATTTGAAAAACAGGAACTTTCTCACATTTATGTCTGTTTTCTTGGATGGTTATGTGTGTTGGTCAATTTATTTGATGTTTTTCATGGATGTCAACAGCAGTTCATGTCTGTTTTATGGATTTTGTCAGTGAGAATGGAAAAAAAAGAACTTTCTCACTTTAATGGATTATTGAGTCTAATGGGGGCAGGTCAATGACACTTCCTTCATGTTGTTGCTCGATGCAAATGTTATGATCCAGAAATAGTATTTGTTGTTGTTGCTCGAGGCAAATGTTATGAGTTTCCAGGAAACAGTTAGATCACGTGTTTCCTTCTCAGCCAATCAGAGGGCTTGTTTACATAACAATTTGACCTTGAGATTTCGTATATAACGGGCATGCAATGTGATTAAATTATCAGAAAGTATTTTGACACAGTTCAAACAACAATGGATAAATTTGATGAATTAGAAGCCATGTCAACTTCAATTTGCAATGTAAGTACATTTTTTATTTTCAAATAAAATTATTTTCCTTGGTCACCCTCCAGTATATTCA
>JAQQPU010015880.1:0-20629 GCA_029168905.1 Artemia sp. Kazakhstan ARC1039
ACAACAACAGCCTCACAGCTTTCGAACTTTGTTAGCATTTCAAAGGATGCTAAGAAGAAAAATGAATTAGGCTTTGCGAACGCTTTTGCGGAATTAGCTGATTTGCCTCATAAGCATCTTGAGATTACTGGTTCGAGTTTACCAAATACATCGGTGAATCCAGTAAACTCTGTTTTATCGGACTTGGACACACTTAAATCCAGTATCCGGAATGATATTGAAAAAGAAGTTTGCAAAAAAGTCGGAATGTCAAATAGTGCGGACATGGTTAACTCTATCGTTTCTCAGATTCACGACTCTATACTCGTTCAGTATTCGGCTAAGTTTGATGAGATTGAAAACAAACTACGGGCTCTTCAAAACGCAAACCTAGCCCTGGAAAATAGGGTTGAACAGCTTGAAGCACGTCTTGATGATATAGAGCAGGAAAAACGACTGAATCAGCTCGTATTTCATGGGGTTGACCACAGTGGGGGTCTTCCCATCTCTGAGTGTGTATTGAATGTGATTACAGATAAAATGCAAATTTCTGATTTTTCTTCGACCGCAATAGTTTCTGTATTTAAATTTCGAGCAAATTATACTGATTCAGACACCATTGTAAATGCAAAAAAGCGTCCTTTGCCTGTGTTGGTTACGTTCAAATCTGCTGAAATTGCAAGAAAAGTGTTTTCATGTAAGTCAAAGCTTGCTCGGTCGGGAATTTTTGTCACCGAGTACCTAACATCAAAAAAGAAACAGATTCTTGACTTGGCTAAGAGTAAGCTTGGAAACAGAAATGTTTGGTCGAATAACGGGACAATTTTTGGAAAAAACTCAGTGGGAGAGATCCGTAAAATTCGAGCTATGGCTGAAGTGGTTTGTCTGCCAAATCTGACCATATAATTTTGTGTTGTGTAAATTGTGTTGTTGAATTACTTGTATGCTTGTTTTCCCTTTTTTATTTTATAGGCAAATTTTCCGTTCCTTTCGTTTTTTTTTTCCTTCTTCTTTCTGCCTATCAGTATGTTTTTTGTCGTAAAGGTAATCACCCTCTTCAATGAGTGCGAATATATATTATGACCCTTTGAATGAATTCGAAAAAAACCGGTTTATTCTTGGAAGCCAAGCTCGTGACACACTTGCGGGAGATGATGAATGCATAGATAATTTTTCGTTGAATTGTCGCCCTAGTAATTATGTGAATCCAAATAATCTTTATGAGTATTCAAATCCTGCGAGTGCAGAAAGAGCGATCGTTTTCTGGAATTGTCAAGGTCTAAGAACGGCATATTCTTCTTTATGTGAGATTTTAAGTTCGCTAGATAAGAAACCGTGCATTGTAGGCCTTTGTGAGACATTTGTTTCTAGCAAGTCACTGCCATGGGATTTTTCTTTCCCAGGATATATTTGCGAGCGAAGAGAACGGACAACCATGGAGCGGGGCGGTCTAGGCCTTTTGATTAGTGAAGGTACCCAATATTGGGTTAGGGATGACCTTTCCCTGTGGCTTGAAGGTAGGATCGAAACACTTTTCATTGAAATAAAAAATGAAGGGGAAAGGAACTTGATTTTGGGATTAATTTACAAAAATCCGTCATGTGATATTAGTTTTTTTCTTGTTGAATTTGAACCATTGTTAGATAAAATTAATAATGAAAATAAAAACAAATTTATGATGGGAGATTTTAATATAGATTTACTAAAAAGAGCGAATAGCTTAGATTTTGTTAATATGATGGTGTCACATGATAGTTTTCCTCTTGTGACTATTCCAACTCGGATTTCGCATCTCTCGGCATCTTTAATTGATAATTTTTTCGTTAATGGTGGATTGCTTGAAAGATCCCAAGCAGATGTGGTCGTGTCCGACGGCTCGGATCACCTTCTTTTAAGAAGTAAAATAAAGCTAAATCAGTCAAAGGAAAATAAACAAAATGAAAGGACTTCGTTTTACCGTGAAATGAATAATAAAAACCTAAAGAGTTTTGCAAATATGATGGATGAAACAAATTTCTCGAGTGTAATAAAGGAAAAGTGTCCAAATACTGCATATGACCTATTCAGTGAGATAGTGACGAATGTAATGAATGAAACATGTCCCTTACGAAGAATAAACCCTAATAGAAATTTTCCTAAGAAACCATGGATATCAAAAGCTATTCTAGTTTCAATAAAGCAGAAAAACAAACTTTACGTGAATTATTTAAAGGATCATTCAGATGATAGTTTTATAAAATTTAAAAGATTTCGGAATATTTTAAATTCAGTAAAACGGAATGCTCAGAAACTTTATTTCCAAAATGAATTTCATGAAAATCAAGGGGATATGAAAAATACATGGAAAACAATAAATAAACTTTTGGGTAAATTTCAGAGTAAGGAGGAGGTGAGAGTCATGGAGACAACAGGAGGTCGTCTTACTGATTCTCAAGACATATCTGAATTTCTGTGTGGTTATTTTGCAAATGAAGGAAAAAGACTTTGCGATCAAGCGCGGGCTAAACTACACACATCTGCGAGTTTTGGATCTGTCGTTAAAAGACAGCCTGTAAGTCAGAATTCCTTTGAGTTTGCAAGGTATTCGGAACGGGAAGTGGCACGATTCTTGGGTACGATGAAGTCAAGCTCTAGCGGGATGGACGAATTTTCCCTGAAACTCATAAAGGCCGCAAAAACGAGTGTCTTACCTGTGTTGACGCGCCTTATCAACCTTTCTTTAGATCTTGGAGTCTTCCCGGAAGCACTAAAGATTGCAAGAGTGATTCCTCTTCATAAAGGAGGGAAAAAAGATGACCCATCGAATCGAAGACCTATATCTATTCTCCCATTTTTCTCTAAGTTATATGAGAAAGTGGTACATGCCCAGTTAAGTTATTATATTGAAAAGAATAAAATTCTAATGGAAAATCAATTTGGGTTCAGAAAAGGGCTATCTACGGATATAGCAGTTCTGAAATTGGTTGATTGGATTAGTGATGCATTTGAAGCTGGTCTCATACCTGCAGCTGTGTTTTTGGATATGAAAAAAGCGTTCGATACGGTGGACCACTCAGAGCTTATTCAAGCTCTTGACTCGATTGGGGTGAAGGGTTCAAGTCTGGAGTGGTTTTCATCGTATCTACACAATCGGTATCAGATAGTTCAGAATGGGTCATCTTTATCTTCAAAAAAGAAAGTAGAGTGTGGGGTCCCACAAGGGTCAATCTTGGGACCTCTACTTTTCATTATTTTCATTGATCGAGTGAAACATTACCTGTCAGAGGCTGGTGTCATCCTGTTTGCAGATGACACTTTGCTCTTTCTGGCAGCGCCTTCACTTGATGTTTTATATAATAAAATTCATAATGCAGTTTCTGAATTTCTAACTTTTTCTCAGCAAAATATGTTAACCCTAAACTTTTCTAAAACCTTTTTCATGATATTTTCTAGACTTTCTTCTAGTGCTGGAAATGACCATATCACGGTTCAAGAAAATGTGATAAAGAGAGTAGCAACAACGAAGTATTTGGGGTTTTTAATTGATGAAAACCTGTCGTGGAAAAACCATTCAAGTGCAATAGCTGAAAAATTAAGCAGAGGCCTTGGGGTGATGCGAAGAATTAAAAATCTAGTCCCGAAAAAGATCCTGAAAATGATTTATTTTTCTATATTTTACCCATATATTAGCTACGGATGCTCTATATGGGCAAGTAATTTTGTTACATGTTTCAAAAGAGTACAAAAACTTCAGAATAGAGCTGTAAAATTATTATCTGAATTTGATGATTCTGATGAGGTTCCTGCTTATGAGCATTTTAAAAAGAATAAGTTAATGGATGTATCCCAAATTCGAGATTACCAAGTCGCGATTTTCTCGTATAAATATTTGAATCAGCTGCTCACCCCTGCTTTTGAAAATATTTTTACTTTTAATAGAGACCTTCATGATCATAATACAAGAAAAGCTGATGACTTAACTCATGAGTTTAGGAGCACCACTCGGGCATCTTTTGTGATTCGCCATTATGGTCCCCGTGTTTGGAATATATTGCCCGAGTGTGTGAAAAATGCGCCTAGTCTTCCGGCTTTCAAGTCACGGGCAAAGAAGTTTCTTTTATCTCGTGAGTGAATTTGGTGTTATGCCCACTCCAGGTTGTCATTCTATTTAAGGTATTTCCCCAATTTAGCTTGCTTTTTTTCTTTTTTCTTTTTTTTTCTATCTACTTCTTGTCTTTTCCTCTTTCTCTCTTTTTTCCTTTATTCCTTCATCAGATAATTTTCTTGTGTGTTGAGTAGCAAGGTATGAATGTTATTTTAATTAGCTGAGAGTGATAACCTCGCTTGCCCTTTCAAGCTTATTGTCTTTCTTGGCAGGCGAAAGGCGAATAGTGTTTGTTTTCTTTTTTAATAAATGTATATCTCATATCTCATCTCATTTGCGATGGCCAGTAAACTCGTTTGAAATCCTTTTGTCACATGCAGTAAAAAATATAAAAAGCCATGATGAAGTCACGAAGAGAGCAGCCCAGTTTTTCCAAAAAAAAAAGACATTATGAAAGCAAAAGAGATCTTATGGACACGAGCGAACTGTCTTGCTCGAATGTCCACAAAGGTTGCTATAAATGACTGTGTTTTGGAAATGATTAAATTGTTACAGACTTGTGATGACGATAAGGTTGCCCGGCCTACTTTCCATATTTTTGAGCCAGATGAAGCCCCCTCGATCCCAGGCAAAAGTACAGTGATTGTTACGCGGAAGATTACGGAAATGTGTAGCAAATTAGCCATTTTGACGGAACAAAACTTCTCTAAAAGTAAACCTTAACTGTTGAAATCCCTACTGAATATGTCTCCAAACATCGTATGCCGTGATTGTCAAAAATCTACCAAGTGACTCCAAAATGGAGTCGAGGAAGGACTTCCTAGAACATGCATGTGGTGACGTTAGCTACAAAATGGTTGAGCTAAAGCGCACTCGAGGTGACTGGAAAGCGAGGTCGAGGTCACTGCATCCAAATATGATGCTCACGCAATAGAGAATGCGCTTCGTAGCTCTAACAGCACCATTAGCGCTATGGTTAAAAGTCCTTCTCAATTTGGAATAATGAAACGTGTCCCAAATGATCTGACCTCTGATGACGTCAAGTCTCTTGTGCCAAATTGTAGTGAAGCAAAGCAAAGGGGCTCTACCAGATCCATCTGATAGCCCCCTGTCAGAAACCGACAAAATGTGTTCTTTGCAAATCAGACAACCATCTATGTTACAGTTACAAATGCCCTATTGCACAGGCTCAGCTAAAAGGTAAATGTAATTCAAAATGAGATTCAGACACCTTATTCTGTCGTGGAACATTAATGGAAACGTTACCGATTGAATGCCAATTCGTTCGCAGCTATTGCATGACTTGGTTCTGATTCAAGAGCATTTCCTGTCGGAACACCGCCCAAGCCTTTTAACACTATTTGCTAATTTTAATCTCCTCTTTTATAGTGCAATTGTGAAACTGAGAGGCAGACCATCTGGCGGTCTCACTGTACTATCCAGATTCCTTTGTAAGCTTTTAGCAGAAACTGATTAATTTATTGCCACTAAGCTTGAAAATCATGTAGTAATTAATGTTTATCTGCCTAGAAATTACAACAACGAACAGTCTGATTCACGGTTTGTGTCTGCCTGGCAGCTTCTAGGCAGGTTTCTTAAAAAGGTTGCCTCCAAACCTGTTATCATCACCGGAGATTTTAATGTAGATATAACTAACACAATGTCTCCCCGATGACGAATCTTTTGGGGATGCGTTCCTCCCGACTATTGTGTATGTCCTAGGAGTGACAACTTTCCATACATTGGGCCGCTTTCCTCAACTTCTAACTTAGACCATGTTGTTGCTTCACTCGGAAGTCACGAGGTCAAAGCTTTAAAAGAAGAATTCTATTCTGACCCCATTCCTATCTCTACTTGCTTTTGCTCATCCTCGCCTATGGCTCAAAATAGAAATTGGTTTTCCTACCGAGATTGAAAAAATGTGTCAACTGAGTCTTTCAGTAAAGTCTGTGACGACATGCTGAGCAGAATCAAAGTGCCTTTCAATCTTTTATGCGATCGTGCTGTGCTTCCACAAAGTAAAAAGAACATCTCAATTGAGCTCTCATCCTCCATGGCACAAATAAATCACACTCTGAAATATGCTGAAATAAGCGCCGCATATCTTTGACGTGTTCGTAAAAATTCCCAGATGGAAGATTGGTAAAAAATAAAACAGAAATCTAGTGAATGTGTGTAATTTGGCCAAGCTATGGCTTTCTGTTTGGAATGACTGTGGCCATTCGAGGGATGGCTTAGTAAATGACTTGAGGCTTCGCACTGAACAAAAATTTAAAAAGGAACTGAAAAACCATAAGTTAATGCTGATCCAAAAAAAGGTAATCCTTATTGCTGAAGACTCCTCCAAACTCTGGGTGTATAGCAAGCCAATCCTTACATTTACGACCATCCCTTACATTAAATCTTATATGCCTCCAGGTTATAAATTGAAACACTTGCCCCCGGAATCTGGGACTTTGTGTTGACCCTGGAGTTTTTTTATTTGATGTTTGAACTGTTTTCTACAAAGCTGTTATCTTAAAATTTTTATCGGATGGTTTTGGAGAAAAATGGCGTGGTGGTGGGGTGGTTGTTGTCTTCCGATCTCTTTTGAATCTTAAAAAGTGAACTAGAACTTTCAATTTCTGATCAAATGACCCCTCTCTGAAGTTTGTACGAGCATCCCTACTATAAGAGCAATATATGACCCCAGGGCATAACTTACAACGCCTGCCCCCGGTCCCTGGGCGGTTGTGTCGACTCCAAAATTTTTGTTATCTGATATTTGAATTATTTTTAACAAAATGGTTATCTAAAGATTTTTATCGGATGCGTTTGAGGAAAAAAGGGCATGGGGCGGCTAGTTGCCGTCCGATCAGTTTTGCCTCTTAAAAAGGGCACTAGAACTTGTGATTTGCTATAAAATGAGCCCCTCTGAGATTTATTAGGACGACCCCCCTCTATGTTAAGTGTCTCGGGGTAAAAATAATTACAATAAAACATTGGATCCCTATGGTCTTTACTGTAGGCAACGCTATAGCGTTGCCTCTGGTTGCTAATTTACATTTTCTCCTTTAGGTATTATGAAACTGCTGAAAATACATTTTGTGAATAGAGTTATTATGCTTGGTATTTTGTACTTAACTATGCTTCTTGTGTAATTTTGCACGTGTCACAGATAATAAAAATTATATGACCTCTCCTGAGGCGGAAATAGCGTATTTATGCTCTTTAAATGTTCTCATAAAAATGACGTTACTCATATGATTTTTTTTTCAAATTAAATTTCCTAAACGGATTTGGGAGACTGAAGTATCCCAGAGGTTTAGTGTTGAAAATATTATCTTAAATACACCTTAAATATAAATATTATGATAAATTCGATTGTTGTCCATCCTGCAGCACAAATGTCGGTAAGAGAAGAACTAGTTGAAATCTGTGGCCCTAATCCGCGAGAGATAATAAATAGTTAAATTCAAAATTTGTTTGTAAACCATGAATCATATTAACAATTCCTCTTTCACAGTCAAAGGAAGAGTAAAGTGCCAAGGTCTTTCTTGAATGTCCATTACCCCTTCCCCTAAAAATTATTTGATTTTCCTCATCATAGGCAGCGCAATAGCGCTGCCTATGTAAAGAAAGATGTTGGAACAATATATTATTTTTTTTTGTTCCATACCAGGGCACTCTGTATGGAAGGAGTTGTCGTAGAAACTTGAAAAAGGGTTCATTCGATTGGCAATTGAAACGGCTAGTGCCCTTTTTAATAGTCGAAAGGGATTGGAAGGAAACTAACACCCATTCCACGCCCACGATTTTCCCAAACACATCCAATCAAAATTTTGAGATAGCCATTTTGTTCAGCGTAGTTGATTTCCAAGTAGAAATTACGTTTTTGAGGAGGACACTCCCCCGCAGCCCTCAGGGCAAGGGTTTTAAGTTATGCCTGGTGGCATATAAGAACTTTGTAACAAAGTATATATAATACTTTGGCACAAAGTATTATTTATTATTTTTTCCTTTAGACCAGGGAACTTTGTATCGAAGAAGTTGTCGTAGAAACTTCGAAAAGAGCTCATTCAACTGGAACTTGAAATAGCTTATGCCCTTTTTAATAGTCGAAAGTGATCAGAAGGCAACTAACCCCCCTTTCACGACCACCAGTTCCCGAAACAAATCTAATCAAAATTTTGAGATAACCATTTTGTTCAGCGTAGTTGATTTCCAGATAGAAATTATGTTTTTGAGGAGGACACTACCCCACAGCCCTCAGGGCAAGGGTTGTAAGTTATGCCCTGGGGGCACATAAGGTTTTTATAGAAAACTTTGTCGTAGAAATTTCAAAAAAGGCTCATTCGATTGGAAATTTTAAAGGGCTAGTGCCCTTTCTAATAGTCGAAAGTGATTGTAGGGCAACTAACCCCCCTCTCACGCCCACCTTTTCCCCAAACACATCCAATACAAATTTTGAGATAGCCATTTTGTTCAATGAAGTTGAAAGTTCTGGAAATTAGGTCTTTGAGGATGACAACCCTCCCCACAGCCCTCAGGGCAAGAGTTGTAAGCTATGGCCTGGGGGCATATAAGGTTTTATAGAAAGCGTTGTCGTAGAAACTTCAAAAAGGGCTCATTCGATTGGAAATTGAAATGGCTAGTGCCTTTTTTAATAGTCGAAAGTAATAGCAAGGCAACTAACACTCCTTCCAAGCCCACCATTTCCACAAACAAATCCAATAAAATTTTGAGATAGCTATTTTGTTCCACGCAGTTGAAAATTCCGGAAATTATACCTTTGAGCAGGACACTCCCCCCATAGTCTTCATGGCAAGGGATATAAGTTATACCCTTGTGGTATATAATGTTTTTATTGAAATCTTTGTCGTAGAAACTTGAAAAAGGGCTAATTCGATTGGAAATTCAATGGGACATCCCAAACACATCCAATCAAAATTTTTAGATAGCTAGTTTATTCAAGGTAGTTTAAAGTTTTGGAAATTATGTCTTTAAGGATGACAACCCCTCTCCCTCAGAGCCCTCAGAGCAAGGGTTGTAAGTTGTGTCCAGGGGGCATATAAGGTTTTTATAGAAAGCGATGTTGTAAAAACTTCAAAAAAAGCTCATTCAATTGAAAATTGAAAGGGCTAGTGCCCTTTTTAATAGTTGAAAGTGATTGAAGAGCAACTAACCCCCCTCTCACGCCCACAATTTCCCCAAAAACATCCAATCAAAATTTAGATATATCCATTTTATTCAACGTGGATGAAAGTTCTATAAAATTAGGTCTGTTAGGATGATAACCCGCTCAGAGCCCTCAGTGTCAGGGTTGTAAGTTATGCCCTGGGGGCATATGAGGTCTATATAGAAAATTGTAGTAGAAATTTTAAAAAGGGCCCATATATTCGAAATTGAAAGGGCTAGTGCCCTTTTTAATAGTCGAAAGTGATTGGAGGGTAACTGACCCCCCTCTCACACCCACCATTCCCTCAAGCACATCCAATCAAAATTTTTGAGATAGCCATTCTGGTCAACGTAGTTGAAAGTTCTGGAAATTAGGTCTCTGAGGATGACAACCTCCCTCACTGCCCTTAGGCTAAAGGTTGTAATTTATCCCCTGGGCGCATATAAGGTGTTTACAGAAAGAGTTGTACTAGAAACTCAAAAAGGTGTCATTCGATTGGAAATTGAAAGGCCTAGTGCCCTTTTTAATAGTCGAAAGTGATTGGAAGGCTTGACATCTTTATAGTAAAGATCGATGTGGGTAAAATGTATTTTTTTTTTGTTTAGACCAGGGCACTTCGTATCCAAGGATTTGTCGTAGAAACTTCTAAAAGGGCTCATTATATTGAAAATAGAAAGGGCTGATGCCCTTTTTAACAGATGAAAGTGATTGGAGGACAACTAATCCCCTTTCCACCCACTCCCATTTGCCCA
Source organism: Artemia sp. Kazakhstan ARC1039 (assembly GCA_029168905.1). NCBI lineage: Eukaryota > Metazoa > Arthropoda > Branchiopoda > Anostraca > Artemiidae > Artemia > Artemia sp. Kazakhstan ARC1039. Next base: position 9,974 of record JAQQPU010015880.1, read on the forward strand.
TTATCTTTAAAAACTAAATGTTGCCTTAAGATTAAATCAAAATGCACTGTGTTAATGCTAATTCTCAATAAGGCATCAGTATGAATCTAACTCCTGTACTGTGAAGACCAGTATATAAAATAGATAGCTATCCTAATCGAAAAACATTTGACTGAATGAGAGGATTAAAATTTCGCAATTACTGGATACCTGAACTGTCATCTGAGAAATTTATTCAACATAATTTTTTCTTTCAACAACACGTTTTTTTGGATTTTTCGGGGGGTAGTCAATCACGCCCCTTGCGAGTAAGTCTCGTTTAATGATGTTTAAAAAAAAAATTAGAGTTCGGGCATATCGCCAAATTATATAATGAATATTCCAGTATCCCAAGCCAAGTTCGACCAAGCTAATGAGCTCCAAAACGAAAAATTAGACTGACTACTTAGTAAGCAGGGTGATTTAATAACTGCAGTTAACAATTTGTATTCTGAAATAAAGGTGTTAAAGAATGAAACTTTAGAAAGAGATAGAAAAATAGCCGAATTAGAAAGGTCACTTGAAGAGCAAAAACAGAAGAACTCGTTGCTCGAGCGTCAATTCTACTAATTGAAGTGAAAGAAAGAAGTTCGAACTTAATCATACACGGCTTACCGACGGATAATAATCCGAATTAATCCCTTGAATCTCACGTGAAAGATCTACTTAAGAATATCTTCAAATACCTACTTAAGAATACCTACTTAAGAATACCTTGAGTCATCTGTGTCAATTAACAAATGTTATCGCTTAGGAGGAAAAACTGTCAATTTAACGAATAGACGCCGTAATCAAAGTCAGTCACGTAAACCGGCAGTTAATCCAGTGCTAATTAGGCTCAGGAATGAAGCTGAAGCTTATCTATTTATGCCAAACGTATCCAAGCTTAAGGGCTCTGGAATAAAAATTTGCACGGACCTTCCTCCAGCACTTAACACTTTACGCGCAGGATTCCTCACTAAAGTAAAAGAGATAAAGGAGTTTGGAATTATTATTGCTTCTCGGGTGAAAAATAAAGGAACCCACGTATGGCTTGAGATAAAAAAAAATTGGTTAGGTGATATGGGAGAGAGCTGATCAATAAGTGAAAAGGGTAATAGTAATCTGAGTTTATATTTGTAAGATATTGTGGAGTATTTTGTTTATTTTTTGTTTAGTGCTCTGGTTGTTAAGTTAGTTGATAATTTATGATTGTTTAAGGATTATGATTATCTTATTTTCGGAGGCCCGTTTGCAAAAGTATCATAATGTGTATTATGTGTTTTTTTCTTACTTTTTTTTTTTTGTTATCAAAACTGTCATATTTAATTTCCTTACTTTGTGCCACACTATTCCTGATTTTTCCTATATAAGGTTTTCATGTTATAAAGCTCTAGTTTTTTGTTTATGTTTGTCTCTTTCAGATGAAGTTCTGGTTACAATTGTGTCTCCTTTGACTCTCCGTATGGTTGGTAAGTCAATTTTTGTCAATAAGTATACCCAGCATCGAGATAATGGATGATAGACTTCGTAATTTCGAGGAGCTCCCCCTAGATTTAGGTAAAATGTTTGAGAATTTATGCAGAGATGACGATGTTTTTGATATGAAGGTTCATTCTATCCCAAAAAATAAATATCTACTCCCCACCCAAGTTGTAAATAAAGGCGCTAATTTTAGAATAGAATTTTTGAACTGTCGCGGGTCGCTAAATATTTTTGATCGAATATCCCTGTTTATTTCTCATCATAATATAGATGTCTTCGCCTCTTGTGAAACTTTTTTAAATGATTCGACAAAGATATTTATTAATAAACAAGATTATACTTTTTTCATAAGAATCGGATTAATAAAACACAGGGAGGGGTATTTTTTTATATTAAATCAACAATTCAGTCAGATCTGGTGAGTGAATTTGATCACCTATATCTTAATATGGTGTTTGAATTTTTGGCAGTTAAAATAGATGTAAATGGTATAAAAATTTTGTGTTGTGTTTTTTACCGGCCTCCAAGCTCTCTTGCTTCAAAATTCGTGGAACTTCTTGATGATTTCGTGCTTATTGCTTCGAAAAAATATCCAAAAATAGTTATCATGGGTGACTTTAATATTGATTTATATAATTCTAATAATTCAAGTGGTAATTTCCACGGAATCTCTTCTGACGGGGCTGACTTGTTATCAGTTTGCCTGTCCGGTGGTCTCTTACCAGATTATGGAGTCCCAACAAGAATGACGAAAGATTCTGCTTCCCTTATTGATAATTTGTTTACGAATCTGAAACTAAAGTCTAGTGATGAGGTTATTGAAGATTTTTCAGACCATTTGATGCTTGTGACCGACCTTCATTTGATTACAGAGTTTAACAGGCCTACTAAAAGAAAAATGAGAATGACTAACAGAAACTCCTTAAGTAAACTTAAAGTATTGCTTTCTTCAAGTGATATTTCTTCTTGTTTAGAGTCTTCGGACCCTGATTTTGCTGCTGAATTTTTTGTGAATCACTTTAAACGTTGTTTCAATAATGCTTTCCCACTCCGCCAAATATAAAGAAGAAATAGTATAAAGCCGATTAAGCCTTGGATATCTCCTGGATTGCTGGTATCAATAAAAATAAGAATCTGTTATATAAGGCATACTTAATGCATCCATCTGAAGTTAAAGTAGCTGAATTTCGCAGATACAAAAATTATTTAGCAAAAATTTTAAGACCAGCAAAAAGTCATTACTTCGCCGAAGCATTTGTTAAAGCAGATGGGTCCCCCAAGAAGACATGGGAAATAATTAATAAGTGATTAGGACAGCATAAGACCCATGATCTTCTTGATGAATTAATAGCTGAAGATGGAACTAAACTTGCTACACGGAAAGTAGAAGTTGTCAATTCATTAAATATACACTTTGCAAAAATTGGCGAGGAAACCGCGTCAACTGCTGGAAACAACCTGGCCCGTCATCTGGATAATGAAACTGGAGAGGACTTTAAATCATATCTACCCCTGTCTCACAATTGTTCCATTTTTCTTACTCCTGTAACCCCAGATGAACCTTTACTTACAACAAAACTTTTAAAGAATGGATCTTCGGAAGGATTGATGGGTCATCTATTAATCTGATTAAGTGCATAGCACCAAATATTGTAATCCCGCTTTCCCATGTGTTCAACCTCTGTTTTAGAACCGGAAGATTTCCTTCTTGTTTCAAGTCTGCAAGAATTATCTCTTTGTATAAAGGAGGAGACCCGAAGAATCCATCAAACTATCGGCCGATTTCAATCCTGTCTACATTTGGGAAGTTGCTCGAAAAGTGCCTATATAACCGTATAGTCAGATTTTTAATGAAATCTAAATTTTTTAGTCCGATCCAATTTGGGTCCCGGAAGTCTCACTCTACTGAGCATGCTACTATGGCAATGATTCAGTTTGTTCATGACGCCCTCGACAAAGGTGATATTCCTGCTACAATTTTTATTGGCATTAAAAAGGTATTTGGTACGATTTCCCATAAAATATTGCATACTAAACTTGATAACTGCGGCATAAGAGGCCCAGTTAATGACTTAGTAATGCCATACCTAAAAAACCGAAAACAGTATGTAGACGGAGGCGATACTACTTCCTCATCAGTATCTCAATCTCAGTCAGTTGGAGTCCCACAAGGCTCTATTTTGGGTCCACTCCTATTTCTTATCTATGTTAATGATATCAGTAATAGCATCAAAGATATTGGCCTTAACACATTATTCGCCGATGACACGGCATGCAATGTCAGCAGCCCCGACTCCAGATCTTTGAAGCTTAGATTGGAATCAGCACTGAAGAAGCTTATCTTATGGTTTTCAAGAAATAAATTGACTATTAATTGTACAAAGACAAAATTCATCATCTTCTCTCGTACTGGGGAAACAGCAACGGAAATTATGATGATTGATATTCAAGGCCTACCCATTGAAATTGAAAGAGTTGATGATATGAAATATCTCGGGATAATACTGGATTCAAGTTTATCATTTAAAAGCCATGCAATTTATCTTCGAATGAAACTAGCAAGAATATTGGAATGATGAATCATCTGAAATTTGTTCTGCCGTTTTTTGCCCTGAAATCTCTTTATTATTCTCTAGTACATTCATATATAAATTACTGTCTCATTATTTTTTGAATACTTTTAAAACTCATATTCTTCCTCTTCAGAGGCAACAAAATAAAGCTCTGCGTTTATTGAAAAATTGCCTGCCTAGCCGGTTTTCTTACCCTGGTAAATCGTCAACAAAAAGTATGTATCAAACTTTAAATATCCTTCCACTAGATCTTTTCCCTTCATTCCATTCTGTTATTTATATGATTAAACACGTTCAAGGTCTTTTGCCTGAGTATTTTTATTTGCATAATAATTTTTTTCAGGATGATAATCGGGTTTTGCATGTATATTGGACCCGTGGCAGTTCTGTAGTCCGTCAGGCTTTAATAAAATCTGAAAGGTCCCGTTTTTCACCAAGGCATAGTATTATAAATAATTGGAATAAATTTCATAGTTTTGTAGATTTGAATAAATCGTTGGTTAATAATAAAATTATATTAATGAATCACTTAATCAGTAATTATTAATTTGATTTATTTTCTGGGGTGGATGCTCCTCATTTCACTTTATTTATTTGGTTATTTTGATTTTATTCGGATTTTGTTTGTTGTTACCACACGGAGAGTTGAAGAGCAATCTTTTTATTCCAGTATCTGGAGATAGTGTTATTTATTTATTGTTGAGTCTATATAAACCCACTCACGAGTTATTCTCACTGTGAGTCATTAATTTGATAGTTTTGTCAAAACATTTTTTATTGATTAATAAAGAACTTGAACTTGAACTCAGCAGTATCCCAAGACCAACTGAGGGTATTATGTTCAAACTTTCGGGGCTGCTCTTGCTCTTAAAATATAACCAAATCAAAATAGCGTTAGTGTATCCAAGCTATCAAAGAAAGTAAACAGATTTTTTTGCGAATGGTATCAAGTTTTCCATTTCAGGTCAACTAGAGGAGGTATGAAACTAAATTAAACACTACTATTTGTGTCCAGATTTCTAAAAGGGTCTATGCTGTTAAAAATTACTTAAAATTTTTTTCCAGCATACAAATAGCAGGCCAAACTATAAAGTCTTATAAAACGAAAAAATTTAAAGCATTATTTTCTTTTTGCCCGAGAAGACTATGTCAATATAAAACGAACAGAAGTTAATTAAAAAAAACTTTCTCCACAAAATAAGTTTTTCAAAGAAAAGTAAAGAACTCCATTAAACCAAACATGAGCAAAGATAAAATCAAATAATTTACCAAGTGTGAAACTACCACAAATCCGCATCGATAAATAAATGAAACCCAAAACGAACAGAAATTACAATAAATAACCGAGTCAAACTCAAAAAGAGCAGAATTTAACATGACTTGGGCTCAAAACCCCTTTGCCTTCCCGAGGCCAGAACATAATTTTCGCTTTACTGAAAAAAATACAAATGAATCTGCATTGTCAGTTTAGTATACATATACTGATATTTAGTAATCAAAATGTTAATATTATTTGATTTATCAAAGTTATAAAAGTAAAACATTTATATTTTTTCAGTAAAGTGCAAATTATGTTCTGGCCTTGGGAAGGCATAGGGGCTTTGAGCCCTACTCATTTTAATTTCTGCTCGTTTTGAGTTTGACTCGGTTATTTATTGTAATTTCTGTTCGTTTTGGGTTTCATTTATTTATTGATGCTGATTTGTGGTAGTTTCCCGCTTGGTAAATTATTTGATTTTATTTTAGCTCATTTTTGGTTTAATGGAGTTCTTTAATTTTCTTCGAAAAACAAAATTTGTGGAAAAAGTTTTTTTAAATTAATCTTGATAAAAAATTACAAATTTCACTTTCGATGCCGTCCGTTCTTTTTCCGTCCAATAAACACATCTCTTTTGTCGTTGAGCTCTTAAAAGTGATATAATGAGCTCAACGGTGATATAATGAAAATGAAGAAGTTTGAATTCTGATCGGTTGAAACCTTCAAGGTCTCGAAATGTTTTAGGAACAAAACAGAATTTTGCAGAATTTTATTTTGTTTGGTGATTCTTCCTTTCAGTCTTTATTCGTTTTAAAGATTTTTGATTAACTCGGCCCAATAGTCGCCAAAGCTCTAAAAAACGGAATTTTGTTAGGAAAAGATAAATCAAACGAATTGGTTATTTATGCTGATTCTAAATAAATAAAATACATTAAGTTTAATGTTACGCATCAAAAGCTATCAGCCTGAAAATATTCGACTGATTTTCAAAAAAGGGGGAAACACCTCCCTTAATGAAAACCGCACCATTGAATTCAGCGCATCAGAGAAACATACTGTAGATGTTTCAAGCTCCTATCGAAAAAAAAAGTGGAATTTTGAATTTTTTTCCCTGAAGAAAGATCACTGATATTTATTGTTTAGTTGTTTGTCTTTTGAACGAAAATTAAAAGTTCTAATGCCATTCATAATTGACCAAAAAGATTGGTGGGCATCTAGCCCTCCTTTCATTCCTCTTTTTTCCTTAAAGTCATCCGATTAAAATTTTGGGATAGCCGTTTTGTTCCATATAGCTGAAGGTGCAATAACTATGCCTCTGGGGATTACATGACTCCCTGCAGCTCCTACGGAAAAGGATGTATCTTATGGGATTTGCCGATTGTTTGTATATAGTATTTGTTATTGGAAAGTTGTTTATAGTGCAGGGCCAACACTGACACCATTATTTGTTCTCTGACAACCCCTGCTGCCAGTATTTGTATTCCAGCACCTCCAGTGCCAACAACGGTGCCAATAGTACACTTATCGGCGCTCACAATCTCTTGTGGATTAGGGCCACAGGTTTCTGCTTGATCTTACCTCACCGGTATTTGTGCTGCAGGATGGAAACAGCTATAACCGGTATAGCTGCTATAAGTGTAGTATCTGTAGGAATTAGATGTCACAGTCTTTGGCCCACGGCGTCACAAGCCAGTAATTCACCTTTCTAAAATCTCATGTCTCCTAAACAATAAGTACGATTTAAGAACAATAAGGGACGGCCCTTGGATATAGGGTCGAAATATTCATTTAAAGTTGCGGTCCACTGTCTTGTATAAAAATTTCCCTGTTGTTCTACTTATTGTTTATGATGGAAAGGCAGTGTGGTCTCCGTCGCTATTTGCCTCATGTCTCCTCGAGAACAATATTTCACAATACTATAAGGCCTCTTTCTTACAGTCCAAAAACTCTTTACTCTCTCTCTCTCTTCCTGGATAGCTCTTTATCTAGTCAATTAAATGACAAAGGAAAGAACTATGTATAAAAGTAAAAAAATCTGTAGGCTATACAGACCAAGCTTACAAAATGTGCCATTTTAAAAATTAACTCCGACTTCTGCTTGTCAGGAAGCACGTAGTGGCTTAAAGGAGTCTATTTAATCATAAACATCAAGGAGGGAGGCTGCGAGTATCCGCTATTCCAAAATCAGTTGCCCTAGCCCTCCTTTACTACCCTACCGCGGTTTTTTCGTAAAACCGCGGTTTTTTTATCTAACGAGTCTTCTTCAAACGTCAATTTTCAAATTAAGCTATTTAGGTACGAGATTAAGCTACGAGAATTTACCAAGGAAGAAAAAAGGGAAATCACATTGTATTTAAGCACAAGTGAGGGAGGGATGAAACAGAGTCCCAAAATGGGAATGAATTTAACCTGCAAAAAACGACCTTTATATGATAATTAGGGCTGGGGGCCGAAACAGAAGTATACAGACACTTTTGGGGGGATTTTTCACCGGACGAATTTTGCATGGAGAGGGGAAATTCTGGGGATGAACTTTCTAGGGGAAATTTTACACTGAAAATTTGCCAGAATTCCTATACAAAATTAATTTTATTTGCCTTACTTTTCATTTGGGGATTCAAGGTTCAAGGTTTTATTATTAATACCATATATACACAACATATTATAATCCCGACTGAGAGAAAACTCGACAGAGTCGGAAACAAAAACATTTAACACATTGATTTAAATTAATTTTACCTCTACTAATATTCTAGTTATAAAGATTTAAACCAAAATCTTATATTCAATTTTATATGTGCGTTTGTTCTGGGGGCATTGCGGGGGAGAAATTTTCAGTAGGGAAGGATTTATCCGCGGGAATTTTTGAAAGTGGGATTTACCACGGGAGAAATTTTCTGCGGTTGAAACTCTTCAGAGGGGAAATCTCCACAGTAGAAATTCTGAGAATTTTCCACGCGAGAAAAAAAAGGGAAAAAAGAAAAAAAATTAATGCTTGGTAGTCCCCTGTTTAGTTTTTTTTATTTATTTACTTTTTTTGTGTGTATCATTGTATCTTATGCTTTTTTTTTCTTTTTTTTTGTGTGTGTGTTGAGGAACTTTCCATCGGAAGAGAAGGGGAGAATTACAACAGCGAGAAAGGAATTTCTGGTATAAATTGGAAAATGAACAGAAATCAAATAAAAATCAAGTCTTTTTTTCAAATAAAAGTAGGCTAAGGAAAATTTTCTAGGCGGAACAGCCCACTGGAATTTTTTCTGGGGGTAATTTTAAGCGAGGATGGAATTGATCGTACGGGATATTACACAGTAGGAACGTTCCATGGAAGTATTGCTCAAGGGCAGAGTTTCTATGGAGAGGGGAGGTGGATTTCCCGGCATTATTTAAAAAACGGTCTGAAATTGAAGGAAAAAAAAAGATTTTTTCAACTGAAAGTAAGGAACACCATCAAAATGAAAACGAAAATAAATATTCGGTATGTGAGGGGAGCTCCCCCCCCCCCTCCTCAATACTTCACTTTTTACACTGAAGTTTAACTTTTTGTCCCAACTTTTTCGCAACGACCGCTGAAACATAAAGTCCGTTTAATTGGAATATGATATTTTTTTAAAGCGCTGAAAAGCATTAGCTTGAAGAACCAGGTATTGAGAAGGGGCAGCTCCTCTCGTATACGGAATAATTTCTGTTCTTTGTAAGTATTAATGTCACTTTCAGTTGAAAAAAACTTGTCTTTAAAAAAAAATTAATATCGTACTAAGAAGAAAGAGACCGAAGCAAGAAGATTAATGATAAAAACCCAGAAAAAAAAATATCATAAGGTCTTTCTTTTCAAAGTTTCTTAATTTGGTATTAACTAAAAAAAAAATCTTCTCTTAGTTTAAAAAGCTTAAGTTAGCTTCTATTAGTTTTAAAGCTTCTTAGTTTAAATAAGAAGCTTAAAAAAGCTTCTTATTGCAATAAAACGACCACTGTGTTTCAGGAATCGTTTAATATTGAACTAATAAGAAACAGGCCGAAACAAGAAGATTAACGATAAAAACCCAGAAAAAAAAATATCACAAGGTCTTTCTTTTTAAAGTTTCTTGATTTGGTATAAACTAAAAAAAAAAAAAAAAAAAAAGAAAAACAACTTTTAATACTTTAAAAAAGCTTCTTATCAGAGGCAACGCTATATCGTTGCCTATAGTAAAGGTCATACGGCTCAAGTGTTTTGTTATTATTTATTTATTTATTTTTTCCCAGAGGCACTTCATATAGAAGGGGTCGTCGTAGAAACTTCAAAGGTGGCTCATTCGATTGGAAATCGAGAGTTCTAGTGCCCTTTTAAATAGACGAAAGTGGTTGGAGGGAAACTAGCCCAACACATCCAATCAAAATTTTGAGATAGCCATTTTGTTCAGCGTAGTTGATTTCCAGATAGAATATAACTTTTTGAGGAGAACGTTCCCCCACAACCCTCAGGGCAAGTGTTTTAAGTTATGCTCGGGGGGCATATAAGGACGATGCTGGCACAATGTATTATTTATTATTTTTTTTTCCTTTAGAGCAGGGCACTTCGTATAGAAGAAGTTGTCGTAGAAACTTCGAAAGCGCTAAATCAATTGGAAATTGGAGTGGCGTGTGCCCTTTTTAATAGTCGAAAGTGATTGGAAGGCAACTAACACCCCCTTCCACGCTCACCATTTCCCGAAACACATCCAATGAAAATTTTGTGGTAGCCATTTTGCTCAGCGTAGTTGATTTCCAGATAAAAAAAAAATTTGAGGAGGACACTCCCCCACAGCCTTCAGGGCAAGAGTTTTAAGTTATGCCCTGGGGGCATATAAGGTTTTTATAGAAGGTGTTGTCGTAGAAACTTCCAAAAAGGTTCATTCGATTGGGAATTCAAAGGGCTCCTGGTAGTTTTAAGTTCTGGAAATTAGGTCCTTGAGGATAACAGCCCCCCCACAGCCCTCAGGGAAAGGGCTGTAAGTTATCCTCTGGGGGCATATAAGGTTTTGTATAGACAGCGTTGTCGTGAAAACTCAGAAAGGGCTCATTCGATTGGAAATTTAAATGGCTAGTTCCCTTTTTACTAGTCGAAAGTCATTATAAGGCAACTGACACCCCTTGCACGCCCACCCTTTCCCCAGACACATCCAATCAAAATTTTGATACAGCCATTTTGTTCAACGTAGTTGAAAGTTCTGGAAATTATATGTTTGAGCAGAACACTCCCCCCGAAGTCTTCAGGGGCAAGGGCTATACGTTATGCCCTGGGATCATATGTGGTGCTTATGGACGGAATGCTCGTATAAACTCCAGAGAGGGCTAATTTGATTGGAAATTGAAAGTTATACTTAA
>JAQQPU010015881.1:0-20629 GCA_029168905.1 Artemia sp. Kazakhstan ARC1039
CTCCTCTCATGTGATCCGCCATTAGCGGTCCAATTACCCTGGAAGATGTATTTTGGCAGAAACTTTCTCAAAATGCCTTTAAGACCAACTCGAGACTTCGAAACCTACTTCTAATTCCTAAAAACATCTAATAATAATATTGCACTACTAATTACCGGTTTTCATATATGTATTGGAATAAATTAATTTAAAATTGGTTTCTTTAAAATTTAGTGTTCCAACGTTGAAGCCAAGTTTCGCGCTAAAGAGAAATCTGACTTGTCTTCCCGTGAAAAGACCTAATGTCACTTACGTTTCTATGTTCTCTGGAGCACTCGCACCTCGGTCCGGGTTTTTATAAAGGGTGAGATAGGGAACGATCATACTGCCTATAATTTATATACTGTGATAACTAGTTGCAGACACGACGGGTCTACTGTGAAAAATGTAGAACACAGCCTGTGTGACATATTTGTGAGAATTGATCAATGTAAACTTCGGAGAAGGAGCGCACACTTTTTAAGTGTGCGCTCTGAAAAATAGAGAGAAAAAAATAGAATCATTTTATTGTTATATCCTTAAAATCTTTTCTCGTCGTTAAAACAAAGGGTTTTCATTCAAGTATAAATGTTAAAATATGGCCCTGACAGAGATCATCACAAGAAGGCTCACAAAGATGAGCACAAGAAAGAATAAAATTCGAACGATCTAATGGATGTACTAAACAAAAAATATGGCAAGCTTTTAAACGAAAAAAAAAACTAGACGAGAAACTAGACTATCCTTCAGTCTCTTGAGGGAGGGAGGGGGGTTCAATATTTCATTAAAGTTCACTGACTTTCGTACAAAAAAGTTTTGAAGTGCATTTATATCTTATGCATAATAATTGCTTCCAAACTCTCCAAATGAATAGTAAGTAAAGAGCAACCCATCCTATAGTAGTTTAAACTTTTAAAAAAAAGCAGTTCCAAATTCCTGTATTGTATGCTGCCCAGTAAAAAAACATGGACTTCTGTTAAAATTTTCCTTTGCAACATAGTATCCGTTAATATAGTTCTATCTAATGTATAGAAGCACGTTTTCAATATACCAGTTAATATAATTATACTAAGGAACAAAACTTCGTTAACAACTAATAAACGATGACCCGTGAAGCTTAGAATGTATTTAAAGGAAAGTGTTAATATTGGAAAAAACTTTTCTTCCGTAAACAAAGATTATATAGATTAAAAAAATGTTTGCCTCTCTGGCTATCCTGGTCGGTAATTGTTACCAGCGACTTATTTTTGGCGAAATAAGCTGTGATACAGAAAGCCTAGAGCTAAAATAGAAATTTCAAACAATGATTTTCTTAGCTTTGGTCAATCGTGGTGCTAGTAAAAATAAAGGGATAGAATAGAGAACATTTTCACCTTTCTACAACAGTTTCCACCTTTCTAGAATCAAGGAAAGGCCTAGAGAATTCCATGTATCAGACCCTTAGACTCTGTGGGATTCTAATAATATACCTTATATAAAGATAGGACTGACTTATCCTCTTTGGTAGAGTTGCTTTGCAAGTTTAGTAAAAATTATTTTCTTCGGGGAAGCTCTAATCTTCGAGGATTGCATAATTTTCCCATTCTGCATGGAGCACATATTAAACTATAAATACAGAGCAGGGATCTTAAATCCTTAAGATCCTCAGCATCAAGGCATTGGGACACTCGGGTTTATTTAAACTAAACCAAAGACCCAAACGTATTATTGGCAGAGGCTCCTACCTTAGAAGCTTCAAGTATATCCGTGCAGTCCCTCTCCTGGAGCTGGGAACTTGCAGTAACACACTCTAACTTCTCCGGATAGTCACTGAAAGTATCTTAGGAACTTTTTCGGTAAAGAAGCTACCCGAATCTTTGAAAAAAGATGCCCCTTAAGGTAAATCAGCCCCTTTAATTATAGAGGTCAAACCGCCTACACTTCATACCTCTCTGCCCAATAGCAACACACGGAACATGCTGCGACGATGTTATTCTTGAAAAGTAACTCTGAACTTGAAATCTTTTCTGAAGTGTCATTCGAACCTTGGTAATAAATTTATTGTGTTTACATGCGCATTTTGCTTGAAATACTGAGAGGCAGGGTGTGCTACTGAATCGTCCTTCCAATTTTAAACACTTCCATTCCTAACGCTAAAAGAAAATTTATAAGGACTGGACAATCTAACATAAAAGGATATACAAATCTATTAAAGAATATTTGCTAAAAGGATCTTTATTAAAGGGCATTAATTTATAACGGATACAAACTAATTAAAAGGTTGATAAATTAATTGGACATAAAAGGACATAAAAGAAACGAATCTATGTAAAACATGCAGGCAAATTTAATGGATCCTAAGTAAAGTAAAGAGATTGCACGCTGCCTAAGTAACGAACGATGTGGCCACAATGTGTTTCTTTTTTCTCCGACAGGCGCTTCGTATCGAAGGAGTTGTCGTAGAACCTTCGAAAAAGCTCATTCGATTGGAAATTGGGGTGGCTAGTGCTCTTTTTAATAGTCGAAAGTAATTGGAGGGCAACTAGCCCCCCCCCCTAGCCCATCATTCCCCAAAACACATCCAATGAAAATTTTGAGATAGCTATTTTGTTCAGCGTAGTTGATTTCCACATAGAAAATATATTTTTGAGGAGGACACTCCCCCACTACCCTCGGGGAAAGGGTTTTAAGTTATACCCTGAGGGTATATAAGGTTTTTATAGAAGGCGTTTTCGTCGAAACTTCAAAACAGGCTCATTCGATTGGAAATTCGAAGGGCTAGTACCATTTTTAATAGTCAAAAGTGATTGGAGGGCAACTAGCCCCTCCCCCACGCCTATCATTCCCCCAAACACATCCAATCAAAATTTTGAGATAGCCATTTGTTCAGCGTAGTTGATTTTCAGATAGAAAATATGTTTTTGAGGAGGACACTCCCACACAACCCTCAGGGCAAGGGTTTTAAGTTATGCCCTGGGGGGCATATCAGGTTTTTATAGAAGGCGTTGTCGTAGAAACTTCAAAAAAGGCTTATTCGATTGGTAATTCAAAGGGCTAGTGCCCTTTTTAATAGTCGAAAGTGATTGAAGGGCAACTAGTCCCCCTCCCACGCCCATCATTCCCCCAAAAACATCGAATCAAAATTTTGAGATAGCCATTTTGTTCAGCGTAGTAGATTTCCAGATAGAAATATATTTTTGAGGAAGAAACTCCCCCACAACCCTCAGGGCAAGGATTATAAGCTATGCCCTAGGGGCATATACGGTTTATATAGAAGACGTTGTCATAGAACCTTCAAAAAGGCTCATTCGATTGGAAATTCAAAGGGCTAGTGCCCTTTTTAACATTCAAAAGTGATTGGAGGGCAACTAGCCCTCCCCCACGCCCATCGTTCCACCAAACACATGCAATCAAAATTTTGAGATAGTCATTTTGTTCAGCGTATTTGATTTCAAGATAGAAAAATTGTTTTTGAGGAGGACACTCCCCCACAGCCCTCAGGGCAAGGGTTTTGAGTTATTCCCTGGGGGCATATAAGGCTTTTAAAGAAGGCGTTGTCGTAGAAAATTAAAAAAAAGCTCATTCGATTGGAAATTCAAAGGGCTAGTGCCCTTTTTAATAGTCGAAAGCGATTGAAGGGCAACTAGCCCCCCTCCCACCCCATCATTCCCCAAAAAACATCCAATCAAAATTTTGAGATAGCCATTTTGTTCAGCGTAGTAGATTTCCAGATAGAAATATGTTTTTGAGGTGGATACTCCCCCACATCCCTCAGGGCAAGGGTTTTAAGTTATGCCCTGGGGGCATATAAGGTTTTTATAGAAGATGTTGTCATAGAAACTTCAAAAAAAGCTTATTCGATTGGAAATTCAAAGGGCTAGTGCCCTTTTCAATAGTCGAAAGTGATTGGAGGGCAAATATCCCCCCTCCCACGCCCATCGTTCCCCCAAACACATCCAATAAAAATTTTGAGATAGCCATTTTGTTCAGCGTAATTGATTTTTAGATAGAAAAATATGTTTTTAAGGAGGACACTCCCCCACAACCCTCGGGGCAAGGGTTATAAGTTATTCCCTGGGGGCATATTGGTTTTGTTTAATCTTTGTCTCAGAAACTTGAAAAAGGGCTCATTCGATTTGAAATTCAAAAGGCTAGTACCCTTTTTGATAGTCGAAAGTGATTAGTGATTTTTTGTTGTTGTGGTTTAGACCAGTGCACTTCGTATCGAAGGAGTTGTCGTGGGAACTTCGAAAAGGTCTCATTCGATTGAAAATAGAAAGGGCTGATGCCTTTTTAATAGTCGAAAGTGATTAGAGGGCAACTAATCCCCCTTGCACTCCCACCCTCCCACGCCAATCCTCCCATTTACCCATTATGTTTAAAAAATAAATGTTGCCTTAAGATTAAATCAAAACGCACTGTGATAATGCTAATTCCGAATAAGGCGTCTCAGCAGTATCCCAAGAACGACTGAGGGTATTATGTTCAAACTTCCGGAGCTACTTCTGCTCTTAAAATTTAACAAAATCAAAATAGCGTAAGTGCATCTAAGCTATCAAAGAAAGTAAACAGATTTTTTGTGAATGGTATCAAGTTTTCCATTTCAGGTCAAATAGAGGAGGTATGAAACTAAATTAAACAGTACTATTTGGGTCCAGATTTATAAAACGTGTATGTTGTTAAAAATTGCTGAAAACTTTCCTCCAGCATATAAATAGCAGACAAAACTATAAAGTCTTAAGAAACGAAAAGATTTAAAGTATTATTTACCTTTTCCCTGAAAAGACTATGACAATATAAAACGAACAGAAATTAATTTAAAAAACTTTTTCCACAAAATAAGTTTGTCAAAGAAAAGTAAAGAACTCCATTAAACGAAAAATGAGCAAAAATAAAATCGAATAATCTACCAAGCGTGAAACTACCACAAATCAGTATCGATAAACAAATAAAACCCAAAACGAACAGAAATTACAATTAATAATCTAGTCAAACTCAAAACGAGCAGAAATTAACATAAGTTGGGCGCAAATCCCCTATGCCTTCCCAAGGCCAGAACACAATTTGCACTTTACTGAAAAAACATAAATGTTTTTACTTTTAATACTTTAATAAATCAACTAATATTAAAATTTTGATTACTAAATATCAGTATATGTATATTAAACTGATAATGCACTTCATTTGTATTTTTACAGTAAAGTGCAAATTTTTCAGTTTAATTTATTAGTTCTTTCTATAGTTTTTCAAGACGAATATAGTTTCACTACAAACAAGTTGGATACTGCCCCCTTTCTTAACTTTAAATAAAAACCAAAAGCCTACTGCTTCTTTGGCGCTTTACTGAAAACGATTTATATTACAAATATTTTCTTTTCCAGTTCTTACACCATTGAAAATAGAAATAAAATTACAGTGAAATATGTTCTTGAACTGACGGATCTTTCAACAATTAATATCATTGTATATGTATTATTATATATATAATATCATAATATTCAATTTGATGTTGTTTATACTTTCCAAGACTGTTCAAGACGCATATAATTTTCAGTCACTGTATATAGATAATATAATTCTATTATTTATATTATGTGTTTTCAGTAAAGAGCCAATGATGCAATAGGTTTTAGACTTTTAAAGTGAGAGAAGGAAGCGATACCCAAATTCTTGTTTGTAGTGAGGTTTGTTCGTTTTAAGCTTTATTTGCATATTCAATTTAAGTTTCATTCGTTTTAAGATTTATTTATTTATTTACATTAATGACTATTGTATGTTTGTTTGCATTGATTGCTACTTAATTTCTGTTCGTTTTAAGTTTCATTTATACTACAATAGGAAAATAGTTTTTTTCGTTTTAAGCTTGATTTTCATAATCAATCTAAGCAATACTCGCTTTAAGATCTATTTATTCATTTATATTATTACTTGTTGTATGTTTTTTGATAGGATTGTTTATTTAATTTCTGTTCGTTTTGGGTTTCATTTATTTTGTAATAGTTACTTCTGGTCGTTTTGAGTTTGAATTTTAACAAGTATTTGTATCTCCTGAGCTTAAGTTTAAAATGGCCTTTACTTTTCTTTGAAAAAAATTTTATTTTTCGGGAAGTTTTTTTTAATTAATTTTTGCTCGTTTTTGATGGTAAAGAGTAACAAGTTTTTAAAAATTACTTATTTCAAAATCAAACTAAAAAAAAAAATCAAATGTTCATCAAAGTATCAAAACTGGTATCACAGTAACAATATCAAAGTGAAAAAACGGGTTTGTGTCGACCTCGGAGTTTTATTATCTGATGCTTGAACTATTTTTAACAAAATGGCTATCTCAAAATTTTTATCGGATGGGTTTGGGGAAAGAGGGCGGGGGGGGGGCTAATTGCCCTTCAATGTCTTTTGACTTTTCAAAAGTGAATTAGAATTTTCTATTTTCAATCAAATGAGCCCTCTCTGAAGTTTATACGATTATCCCTTCTATAAGAGCCATATATACCCCCAGAGTATAACTTAAAACGCCTGGCCCTGGTCCCTTAGGGGTTGTGTCAACCCCGAAGTTTTAATATCTGATGTTTGAACTATTTTTAACAAAATGGGCACCTCAAATTTTTATCGGATGGGTTTATCCATCCGATAAACCCAAAGTCGTGTAGGGCGGGAGGGGCTAGTTGCCCTCCGATCTTCTTTTACTCTGAGAAAATGAACTAGAACTTTTAAATTCCATTGAAATGAGCCCTCTCCCTGGGGACTATGTCGACACCGGAGTTTTTGTTAACTCACCTTTGAACAGTTTTAAAAAATGGCTGTATCAAAATTTGTATCGGATGGGTTTGGGGGAAAATGGCGTCGGGGGCCTAGGGGCCCACCAATCTCTTTTGACCAATAAAAATTGAAGTACAACTTTCATTTTCCATTCAAATCAGCGCTCTCTTAAGTTTATACGAGCATCCCTTCCGTAAGAACCATATATACCTCAGGGCATAACTTGCAACACCTGCCCTAAGGCCCTGGGTGGTTGTGTCGACACCGGAGTTATTTTTATCTGACCTTTGAACTATTTTTAACAAAATGGCTATCTCAAAATTTTTATCGGATGCATTTGGGGGGAAAAGGTATGGGGGATAGTTGCCCCCTGAATTCTTTTGATTCTTAAAAAGTGAACTAGAAATGTCAATTTCCAATCAAATGAGCCCTCTCTGAAGTTTGTACGAGCATTCCTTCCACAACAGCTATATATGCCCCCAAGGCGTAACTTACAACGGCTACCCCGGGCCCTGAAGAATTGTGTCGACCCCGGAGTTTTCGTTATGTGATCTCGGAGCCATTTGGAAAAAATGTCTCTCTCAAAGTTCTCATCTGATGGGTTTGAGGAAAATAGGGCGTGGAGAAGGGCTTTTTACTCTTAAAAAGTGAACGAGAACTTTCAATTTCCAATCATATGAACCCTCTCCGAAGCTTATACAATGATCCCTTCCATAAGAACAATATATGCCCCCAGAGCATTACTTACAACGCCTGCCTCTTGGCCCTGGGGGGTTGTGTCGACCCTGGAGTTTTCATTATATGATCTTTTAACTATTTTAAAAAAATGGCTGTCTCAAAGTTCTTATCGGATGGGTTTGAGGCAAAAAGGGGTTGGAGGGGGGGGGAGGGATAGTTGCCCTCCGATACCTTTTGACTCTTTAAAAGTGAACTAGAACTTTCAATTTTCAATCAAATGAGCCCTCTCCAAAGTTTATACGAACATACCTTCTATGAAGTGCCTCTGGGAAAAAAAAATAATGATAAAACATTGGAGCCGTATGGCCTTTACTATAGGCAACGCTATAGCGTTGACTCTGATTTATTAGCCTCTAGTTCCAAAAGGATCAAATTCCAAAGGTCAAACATCACACGTAGCTTTATCAATAGAGAAAATAATTGTTTAGAACAATTTGGTCAATAATGTTTTTAAGATCTCTTGTTAATTAAAGACTAATTTCCAGAACGCGACGACACACTGTGTTTGATCTCCATAAAAGATGGTATTTAAGGATCTCTGGGTCTAAGAATTAGAAATCAGAAACTAATATTGCAATTTAAAACATATTGATCGCACATCTTAAATATGGTGGACTTTTTACTTTGACTTTAAGCTCTTGATTGGCAGGGCCGCCAGCGTAGAGAGGACCATACGTCACTGCCGTTAGTCTCCTGCAGAGTGACTTGCTGTGAGCAGGTCGGAGCTTCTTTGAGGTTTATAAATAGCCCCTTCCCCGCGTCTTGGAGAGTGAGTTGGCCGTGAATGACGTCTACTCATCTGGTGTAGGGTCTTCCTCTTGGGCACTTTCAACAGTTTGTATACTGGTCAAAGTCAAATACCAGTCGGACGAGAGCTTTTGGGGGCAGGCAAAGTAGATGGCCATACCAACGCAGCAAGAGAGACACCACCTTCTTCTTCTTCTTAAAAAAAACACCTGGAATCCTAAACGGACTCCTTTCGGCTTCTAACTACACTTTTGTTCTTCTTCGTTAGAAATCACTTGGACTCCATCATTTGGTGTGTTTCTGGCTTCCAAGTTGGTGGAACCTCCTCCATGGCATTAAATTTATGTTCTTCTAAGGGGGGGGGGACTAAATTGGCTTTTTCATAAGGGCCAAACAAAGGACGCGCATGGTCCTGCTACCATTTCCCCGCAATTTAAGAGTAAACTCAGCATGTACCTCTACGGCTTTTGCGACAGGACCCTCCCCTTCTTCTGCTTGTCGATCCCTCTTCCTTAAATTTACGATACTACGGAAAAAGTTACTCAGTCAAAGAACATCTAAATTCATTAACACATCAATTGCCTCTCTGTAAAACTTCTTTTCAATGGAAGCTGGCAAAGAAGCATCCACAATCAGGTTAATATCTAGTGGAAGTTTAAAATTTTTGGATAGGGTATGCAGTTTATAAATTCCAGGAGTACATGCAGTGCATTCTAAGAGAAGGTGTTGCAAAGTTTCTTCAGTCAAGTTGTAGAGTCTACAATTTGGGTCACTATACTGCTTCCATTTGAATTCTTGTCTTCTCATTATTACTGCTAAGGTTTTTATTTTAAAGTACGCCCGATTTATTTCAGGCTCTTTGAAAATTAGAGCCAAAGGAGGAGGAGGGTTTCTATAAGGATGGTGGTTTCTAATTGCATCTCTAAGTGCGATCGAATAATTTTGAGCAAGCTGTGGGTTGATCAACTTTGCTGTCTCTGAGGCAAGAATGTCCACTTTTTCGTTATAGTGGATGCCTACATGGCTAGGAGTATGCTACAAAGCCACTGCTATGTCAATCTTATATAAAGAATCAAGCTGTTCTATTATCTCCTGCAAATCAATGTCCTTTGCGTTCCAGGTCAAAGTTTTCATTAGTTTGAGAGCAGATTCAACTATTTCAACTATTGCTGCCAGTTCAGCCGTCAAAACTGAGGAGCTCAGTGGGAGAGGCTTTTGAATGGACAGAGAGGTGTGTGGAATTATTGCTGCTGCGGCAGATTTATTCCCTACTAGGGATCCATGAGTATAAATGTGTAGATGATCTTTAAACTCTGTAGCCTTTTTTTCTTAAAAATTCAGCCATAATTAGTTGATGTGGGATATTCTCCATTTTGTCTTGTATAAGCCTTAGGCTGACATTTCGTTGGCAAAGCTTCCATGGAGGAGGGAACTTAAAAGAATCAACCTGAATTTTATCTAATGACCAGTTTAGACAGAGTTCTGAAAAAGCTTGCCATGATGCGATCCCGAATTTATTCTGCTGCTTAGCGCTCCCATGACAAAGAGTGAAAATGGGGAGCCGCTCCCAATGGGCTTGGATCCTGGTATAATATTTAACAGTGGCTTTGGCTATTCTCTCGCTTATAGGAACAACTTCTGTTAGTTTCCTGGTACCATCACTAGAAGGGTGTGGGTACAATCCAAGAGCCAGTCGGAGTGTCATGTTCTGGATAGTTTTCAATTTCGACATGTTTTTTTTTATTGGTATGGCCATAAGCAACTATCCCATACTCCATTTTTGGCCTTATATATTGTTTGTAAAAAGTTCCCAGTGCTGTTGGTGAGTTTCCCCATTTTGTAGAAGCAAGTATTTTTAGGATCCTTTTACAATCCTTTACAGGCAGGCGTCTTTCATCACCTCTACTTGTTTATTCCAAGTCCATCGTTGGTCTATTTTCAATCCCAGTAATCTGCATTCTTTGACTAAATCAAGTCTCTCTCCTCCAATAATTATTTGAGTCATTGGAGTGGAAATATTTTTGTTATTGAACATCACCGCTTTTGTTTTTTGGGCTGATACACTCATTGCAAATGCTTTGGAGAATCGAACTAATACGTTCAGAGCAGCGTTTAACTTTCCAATTGCTTCGTTATTGCTGTATCCTACTTCCCAAATTGTGAGGTCATCTGCAAAGGCTGCTAGCCCTAAACTCTCACTTGAAAATTCGAGCTCGGATAGAAAGAGGAGGAAAAGAAGTGAGCTGAGTGACGATCCTTGCGGTAAACCCTGATGGAGTCTACAAATAGAGGATGTAGCTTCATTGATCTTCACTTTGAATGTTCTATTATTAAGGAAATCAGAGACGAAATAGATGGATTTGTCTGGGAAGCCAATTGTTTTTAAAACCTGACATAGCTTCTTCTCTAATATTTTGTCAAAAGCAGATTCGAAGTCAATAAATGCTGCTACGAGGACCTTCTTTTGACTTTTAGCACTTTTTATAGCCTTCTCCAGCATGAGTATGCAATCAATCGTGTTGAAGCCTTTCCTAAAACCACACTGCTGTTGCGGAAAGAGACCATTATATTCGCAAAACCATTCAAGCCTTTTCTTTATTATCTTTTCTATAATTTCTCCAAGGACGGGTAAGAGTGATATAGGCTTGTAAGAAGATAGCCTTTCTTGTGGTTTGTTCGGTTTATTCATAGGAGTAATTACTGACTTCTTCCAAATTTTGGGAAAAGTACTTTGCTTCCAGGATTCGTTGTATACATCGATTAGGGCTTTTCTAAATCTCGGCTCTGAATTGGTCAGCATCAAGTAACTTATTTCATCCTCTCCAGATGCTGAGTCCCCATTTCACTTCCTCCAGAGCTTCAAGAAGCTCTCGTTCTGTAAATAGTTCCAGAAGTTCCTCCTTGGCCTTTGTTTTGTTGTGGAGTTTGCAGACATACAGGGTGAGACGAGGAAATGTACTGGGGGCTGGATGTTCGAAATATTGGAAGAAACCTCCGCTTTTTGTTGGTTACTGGTAAGCTGAATGCTGTTATGCTGTAATGTCGGTATAACACCATCTTTTCGATTTTTCCCTAACAATCGATTGATGAAGCTATGGACAATTGACAGTGGGCTATTCATATCTAGTTTATTTGAAAAATTCTTCCATGTTGATCTCTTTGCATTTAAGACTACTTTTTCCAGTTTAGTTTCTGGTCTACGGAGATGTATAAGATTTTCTGTGCTAGGAAATTTTTTAAACCTGTTTCTAAGTTTCCGTTTTTCATCGACGGCCTTTTTACAATCATCGTTCCACCACACTTTGTTTGTCTTTTCTGGATAGCGTAGTATAGGCTGGTTGGAAGATCTTAGAATGGATTCTAAAGCAGTGTTTTTTAGAACACGTGTTAGGATTTTGGCTTTTTGGTCAACCTCCGGAGGTTGAAGAACCGCTTCATAATTTGTATTACTTAAGATGTGTTTGAACCTTTGCCAATCAGCTTTCTTATAATTAAATCTAAAGGTAGGTAGCACAGTTTCACAGCTCGTATCATTTATTGTGTTCAGAATTGCAGAATGGTCTGTCTTTAGGTGTTGTACAGTCTGGATTGTTACATGTGGAATTAGATGTGCTGGACCTATCTGTAGGTCAATTGTTGAAAATCTTCCGTTCCTTTTATTGTAATTGGTGTTTAGGCCACCTGCTTGGGCAGGGGTGGTAATTTGAAGGACCGGAGGAGTATGGGACTGCACTCTGTTCAACCATCTCACGCATTAAATTTTTTGGAGGTTTTTCTTCTGAATGGCGTCAACCTTCATCAGCTGGTTCGAGGTCATTAACCCTGCATTAACCTCGAGTCATACATTTAAAAAGATTAGTCCAAAAATAGTCATCAGCAAAAAGCCAAGCTAGGGGTAAATGTTTTAACCCCTCCCATATTTATCTAAACGACTTTTCACGGAGAATTAGAAAATTTAGGCTTAAAAACGCACTTTCTGAGGCTTAAGGTACATCACCTGTAGATAGATTCACTGACTGTTCTCCCTAGTAGCTGATGTGCAACAATGCATAGCGTCATGAAGCCTCAAAGGAATTCTCAGACTGTTAAGTGAAACGTGAAAACGTAAACGTATTGACCAGTTATTGTGTATGGACTGCATGTATTTTCAAAATCAAATACAGTACCACGTAGCATTACGACCTATTAAACTGAAAATTCGGTTGGATAAATTTTTAATTATTCTAAATCAATGGGTTATTCTCACTACTTTTAGCAGGAACCAGAAGATGAACTGTTCTCTCCGGCACCAAAGGGCTTTCGAATTGCTTCCGACGACCATCCTGTCTGCGGTGGCCTCTCTGATCTGGAGCTGGTCCTTGTCTCATCTTCAACCATGCCTCTGGAAACCACTGCGTGCTTCTAAGGAACTATCTGCAAATATTCCGCCAAACCACCCAAATATTAACATATGACGAACTGAAGACGAACAACGTCATATGTCCAAGGGACATATGACGACGTCTTTCGCTCTTCTTTTTGACCATATATTTTCTTCACTTTCTTAAAACGTGCAAAGTTCTCGACTAATCAGTCCTTTACCGGCCATGTCTCGCAAGCATGAAGCATTGCACCTTACACTGATGCTATGTATGTGGTACACACCAGACTCTGACTTTATTTTTGGTTGAGATTGTACGACTTGACCCTAGCACTAGCTTCAGATCGCCAAAGACTTTTCAAAGCTATGTGGGGAGATATTAAGAGCTAGGTATTGGTGTTAATAAAGAGCCAAGATGCTTAAAATCTTCGAGATTTTCTATTCGCTTGCCATCAAGCTTGGCCTACCAACGAGTAGATTGATTGAGACCCATTACTTTAGCCTTTGAGCTGCTGACGGTGCGTCTGATGTTCCTTGAAATCTCTTCTCTATCGAATCGCAATTTGACTAGTTCCAATCCATTCTAGGTACTTTCCAGTAAGGGAATGTCATCTTTCCAAGGGGAAAAGTCCAAGTCTGTCAGGGATTGAAGATATTTATCTGAAAAATGATTTCAAAACTTGCTTGATTTTTGAAGAAGGAGGGAAACAGTCCCGAAAAATCAACCTATCTTAAGGAAAATCACTTTATCAGAATTATGACATCAAAGAACACTATTGTGAGGTTTCAAGCTCCTACCTGCAAAAATTTTGAATTTTGTATTTTTTGCCAGAAGGAAGATCACAGGTGCGTGTTTATTTTTACTTTTTCCTTTTCCCCTGGGGGCCAATAGTTCTTCCAGGTAAATAGTTTCCTGGAGTAGAGGTTCCCCAGGTAAACATAAATGGTTAATATGGATATTATTATGGTTAATATATTAGCTATTATCAAGGAGGAGCGGTGGGTCATTGTGTGAGCAGAGGGGAAATGGTTGGATACCCAAATGATCGTATTTCAATAGATAAATTTTCAAACTCCCCACAAGCCTTCATACAAATATAGAGAGGAGTATGGGGGGGGGGGAGTAGGAATCAATCTTTCATCTCACTTCATTTAGACTAAGCCTGAATAAGGGTAAAGTGGGGTGATACCTTCTTCTTGTGGTAAAAAAATGTTTCTGACAGCAGAAGGGACCCAATTGATAGAAGGGGGAGTTTACATTATTGCCAGATAAGAAAGGTACTATTTAGTACTTTAAAAGCACCTCTTTCTAGGCCTGTTCGATGGTTATATTGTTTGATGTTGTTTCATAGTTCGGTTTGTTGATGGTTATATGGTTTGATGGTTATATGATTTGATGTTGTTTCATAGTTCTGTTCTGTTTGTTGGTCAACTTGTTTGATGTTTCTAAGCCTATTACTCCGGGACGAGATTTACAACATTGTCAGATAAGAGTGTGTCTAACGGGAACTAGTTCACGTGTCTCTTTCCAGGCCAATCATTGGAGTCGGAAATACGAACGGGACAAGATCATTGACACCTATTTCTAGGTCAACGGTTTTACGTAAAATTTCTCTTACATCACAAAAGGATGCCGAAACAAAGGAACATTCAGAAATTACTTCTAGGGGATTATTTGGGCGAAACAAATTAATCAACATTTTAGGGATTTTTTGGGTGAAACAGTTTGAGATTATTTAGTTTTATTTTATTGCTCTTTTTTGGTTTAATGGTGTTCTTTACATTTCTTTGAAACACTAGGATTTTATCTCAAGACGCTAACCTTCTATAGTTTTAGAAGCTAACAGTATTTTTACTTTGTTTTAATATTCCGTAAACTAAAAAATTATGCTTTACCTTGGAAACGCATAGAGCATTCGAGCACTGCTCTTGTTAATTTCTGCTTGTTTTGAGTTTGACTCGGTTATCTATTTTATTTTCTGTTCGTTTTTGGTTCCATTTATTTATCAATACTGATTTGTGGAAGTTTTACCATCTATAGATTATTCGGTTTTATTTTACTGGTCTTTTTGGTTTAATGGAGTTCTTTACATTTATTTGAAAAACTGGGATTTTGTCTTAGGACGCAAACCTTCTAGAGTTTTAGAGGCTATCCGTATTTTTACTTTGTTTTAATATTTAGTAAACTGCAAATTTGTATTTTACCTTGGAAATGCATAGAGCTATCGAGCACTACACAAGTTAATTTCTGCTTGTTTTGAGTTTGACTCAGTTATCTATTGTGTTTTCTGTTAGTTATGGGCTCAATTTATTTATCAATGTTGATTAGTGGAAGATTTACGATTTATAGATTATTTGGTTTTATTTTATTGCTTTTTTTTGGTTTAATGGAGTTCTTTACATTTCTTTGAAACACTAGGATTTTATCTTAGGACGCTAACCTTCTATAGTTTTAGAAGCTAACAGTATTTTTACTTTGTTTTAATATTCAGTAAACTAAAAATTTATGCTTTACCTTGGAAACGCATAGAGCTTTCGAGCACTACTCTTGTTAATTTCTGCTTGTTTTGAGTTTGACTCGGTTATCTATTTTATTTTCTGTTCGTTTTGGGTTCAATTCATTTATCAATACTGATTTGTGGAAGTTTTACAATCTATAGATTATTCGGTTTTATTTTACTGTTTTTTTTTTGGTTTAATGGAGTTCTTTATATTTCTTTGAAAAACTGGGATTTTGTCTTAGGACGCAAACCTTCTAGAGTTTTAGAGGCTATCTGTATTTTTACTTTCTTTTAATATTCAGTAAACTGCAAATTTGTATTTTACCTTGGAAATGCATAGAGCTATCGAGCACTACACAAGTTAATTTCTGCTTGTTTTGAGTTTGACTCAGTTATCTATTGTGTTTTCTGTTAGTTATGGGCTCAATTTATTTATCAATGTTGATTAGTGGAAGTTTTACGATTTATAGATTATTTGGTTTTATTTTATTGCTTTTTTTGGTTTAATGGAGTTCCCTACATTTCTTTGAAAAACTAAGATTTTGCCTTAGGATGCAAACCATCTATAGTTTTAGAAGCTATCCGTATTTTTACTTTGTTTTAATATTCAGTAAACTGCAAATTTATGCTTTACCGTGGAAAGGCATATAGAGCTTTCGAGCACTGCTTTTGTTAATTTCTGCCTGTTTTTAGTTTGACTCGGTTATCTATTGTATTTTCTGTTCGTTTTGGGTTCAATTTATTTATCAATGCTGATTTGTGGAAGTTTTACGATCATTAGATTATTTGGTTATATTTTGTTGCTCTTTTTGGTTTAATGGAATTCTTTACATTTCTTTGAAAACTAGGATTTTTTCTTCGGTTTATAGTTTTAGAAGCTAACCGTATTTTCACTTTGTTTTAATATTCAGTAAACTGCAAATTTACTCTTTACCTTGGAAAGGCATAAAGCTGTCGTGCAATACTCTTGTTAATTTCTGCTTGTTTTGAGTTTGAGTCGGTCATCCATAGTATTTTCTGTTCATTTTGGGTTCAATTTAATTATCAATGTTGATTTGCGGAAGTTTTATGATCTATAGATTATTCGGTTTTATTTTATTGGTCTTTTTGGTTTAATGGAGCTCTTTACATTTCTTTGAAAAACTGACATTTTGTCTTAGGAAGCAAACCTTCTATAGTTTTAGAGGAAATCCGTATTTTTACTTTGTTTTAATATTCAGTAAACTGCAAATTTATGCTTTACCTTGGAAGGGCATAGAGCTTTTGAGCACTACTCTTGTTAATTTCTGCTTGTTTTGAGTTTGACTGGGTTATCTATTGTATTTTCTGTTTGTTTTGGGTTCAATTTATTTATCAATACTGCTTTGTGGAAGTTTTACGATCTATAGATTATTCGGTTTTATTTTATTGGTCTTTTTGGTTTAATGGAGTTCTTTACATTTCTTTGAAAACTGGGATTTTATCTTAGGACGCAAACCTTCTATAGTTTTAGAGGCTAATCGTATTTTTACTTTGTTTTAATATTATTAAACTGCAAATTTATACTTTACCTTGGAAAAGCATAGAGCTTTCGAGTACTACACATGTTAATTTATGGTTGTTTGAAGTTTGACTTGGTTATTTTTTATTTTCTGTTCGTTTTGGGTTCAATTTATTTATCAATGTTGATTAGTGGAAGTTTTATGATCTATAGATTATTCGGTTTTATTTTATTGGTCTTTTTGGTTTAATGGAGTTCTTTACATTCCTTTGAAAAACTTGGATTTTGTCTTAGGACGCAAACCTTCTATAGTTTTAGAGGCTTTCCGTATTTTTACTTTTTTTTAACATTGAGTAAACTGCAAATTTATGCTTTACCTTGGAAAAGCATAAATCTTTTGAGCACTACTCTTGTTAATTTCTGGTTGTTTTGAGTTTGACTCGGTTATCTGTTTTATTTTCTTTTCGTTTTGGGTTCAATTTATTTATCAATGTTGATTAGTGGAAGTTTTCGATCTATAGATTATTCGGTTTTATTTTATTGGTCTTTTTAGTTTAATGGAGTTCTTTACATTTCTTTGAAAAACTAAGATTTTGCCTTAGGATGCAAACCATCTATAGTTTTTGAAGCTAACCGTATTTTTACTTTGTTTTAATATTCAGTAAACTGCAAATTTATGCTTTACCTTGGAAAGGCATAGAGCTTTAAAGCACTGCTCTTGTTAATTTCTGCTTGTTCGTGTTTGCCTCAGTTATCTATTGTATTTTATGTTCGTTTTGGGTTCAATTTATTTATCAATGCTGATTAGCGGAAGTTTTACGATCTATAGATTATTTGGTTATATTTTATTGCTCTTTTTGGTTTAATGGAGTTCTTTACATTTCTTTGAAAACTAGGATTTTTTCTTCCGACGCAAACCTTCTATAATTTTAGAAGCTAACCGTATTTTTACTTTGTTTTAATATTCAGTAAACTGCAAATTTAATCTTTACCTTGGAAAGGCATAGAGCTTTCGAGTACTACACAAGTTAATTTCTGCTTGTTTTGAGTTTGAATCAGTTATCTATTGTATTTTCTGTTCATTTTGGGTCCAATTTTTTTTTCAATGCTGATTTGCGGAAGTTTTACGATCTATAAATTATTTGGTTTTATTTTATTGGTCTTTTTTTGGTTTAATAGAGTTCTTTAGATTTCTTTAAAAACTGGGATTTTGTCTTAGGATGCAAACCTTCTATAGTTTTAGAGGTTAACCGTATTTTTACTTTATTTTCATATTCAGTAAACTGCAAATTTATGCTTTACCTTGGAAAAGCATAGAGCTTTCGAGCACTATTTTATTGCCCGTTTTGGTTTAATGGAGTTCATTACATTTCTTTGAAAACTGGGATTTTGTCTTATCACGCAAACCTTATATAGTTTTAGAGGCTAACCGTATTTTCACTTTTTTTTAATATTCAGTAAACTAAAAATTTATTTTTACCTTGGAAAGGCATAGAGCTTTCGAGCACTTCTCATGTTAATTTCTGCTTGTTTTGGGTTTGACTCAGTTATCTATTGTCTTTTCTGTTCGTTTTGGGTTCAATTTATTTATCGGTGCTGATTTGTGGGAGTTTTACGATCTATGGTTTTCTTTGATTTTATTTTATTGATTTTATCTAAAGTTCGAATTCTGCCCCAATTCTTTAAGAACGACTCCTGAAACACAAGGGTCGGTATAGAATCGACCCAGTGGTCCTAGAATATCGTAATATGGTTCATTCGAAACATTATATTTTTGCCATATATATAAAACTAATTTTCTAAACTAAAACTCTAAACTAAAAAATCTAAACTTATCTAAACGAAAACTCTAAATTAATACTATAATACTATGAACTATAACTTTAAACTAAACTAAAACTCTATACTAAAACTCTAAACGAAACTAAACAACAACTCTATACTAAAACTCTAAACAAAAACTAAACAAAAACTCTAAACTAAAATTCTAAACTAAAATTCTAAACTAAAAACCTAAACTAAACTCTGAACTAAAACTAAACCAAAACTAAACTAAAAATCTAAATTGAAACTCTATATTAAAATTAACTAAAACTCTAAACTAAAATTAAACTAAACTAAAAATCAAAACTAAAACTCTAAACTAAAACTCTTAAATAAAATTCTAAACTAAAACAAAACTATAACTCTAACTAAAACTCCAAATTAAAAAAAAGCTCAACTAAAACTAAACTATTACTAAACTAAAGCTCTAAATTAAAACTCTTGACTATAACAAAACTACAAATCTAACTAAAACTCTTAACTAAAACTAAACTAAAACTCTAAACTAAACTAAAACTAAACTAAAACTCTAACCTATAACTCTAAACTAAAACCCTTAACTAAAACTGTTAACTAAAACTTTAAATTAAAACTCTTAACTAAAACTATGATGTAAACAATGATGTAAACTCCACCTTGTATCAGAAACATCAAACAAGTTGACCAACAAACAGAACAGAACTATGAAACAACATCAAATCATATAACCATCAAACCATATAACCATCAACAAACAGAACCATGAAACAACATCAAACAATATAACCATCAAACAGGTCTAGAAAGAGGTGCTTTTAAAGTACTAAATAGTACCTTTATTATCTGGCAATGATGTAAACTCCCCCCTGTATCAATTGGGTCTCTCCTACTTTTGACATTTATTAAAGCTTCATCTAACTCAGTAATTCTCAATGTGGGAAGCAAGCCTTACCCATGGGGCGAGGCAATATTTTGGTTGGTCATGTGGGCAGGAATCTGCACGCTTCGGCTGATTATACTTTTGAGCCTTAATTTTGGAGAAACATTTCATATGTGAATGACATGAAATTCAAATGCTTTTAAAGAGCGAACAATATGCATGATAGCGTTACAATGAAGTTATACATTGTGTAAAAGGTGTTGCATTCAGACAATATTTTTAATGATTATACAATATACCAAAAGGAAAACCTAAAAAAAAATCCGAAGTCAATGACCTTTAATGCTTCGCGAAGGGGCATCAGGATTTATCAGGAAATACCACGATGGGGCATCAGGATTTAAGAAATGCCTAAGTGGGGCTGGCCCGCAATCGGTGGGAACCACTGATCTTGCTAGACTTGTTTGATTCATATTTTATAAGCAAAATTATACACAGTGACGTCTAAGTGCGCATAAGCTATTATGAAGGAGAGGTGATGGGTCATTTTGTATTTGGGGGACAAAGGTGGAACCTGGGCAAAATATCGGGGGGGGGGGGTGGAAGCGGCTAACGTGACAAGGGCGTCAATGATTGGTCACATTAACAATGTTATTTAGAAAAGAGTAAAAAGAAGAAAAAAAACAAACGAGGGCGCCAGAAAAATACCGGCCTTCCCCCTCAACCCCCCTGGAACAACCCCAGAGGGAGAAGGGGAGCAAACACCTCATAAAATTTCTTCGCAATCTTATGTTTTATCACCTCAAAGAGTGCATTTTAATGCCCAGATATGCCAACTCTCATTGAGCGTTCAGATAAATATAAAATTAGCTTTGAGGGGAGAAATAGATATATATTTCCACTTGGTTCTCACAAAACGTTTTATGTTTTCATTTTCCAGTATGATCTATTGTAACTCAAATCTACGATTTATTGTTGAAGCACAAATTAATCACTTCAGCGTATTGTCGATATATTGAAACAATAGCCACAAAATTCAGATAGAGTGCAGAACCCATCAGTAAAGAATGAATATCGTTGTTTCCGTTTGAACACCCGATAAGAGAACGAAGAAGTGAATAAAAATAATAATAAAAATAAAAAAAGGTGGGCGATTTTCAGCCGTCAATACTGTCAGAAATTTATCCTTGTTTATTTGTTTACAGCTAGTGTGGTCTCAGAAAGTATTATCATAGGAAGCGCGCTAGCGCTGCCTAAGTAAAGAACGATGTGGGCAAAATTGTTGTTTTTTTGTTGTTTTTTTTTGTTTTTGTTTTCTCCATACCCGGGCACTTCATATTGAAGGCGTTGTCGTATAAAGTTCGAAA
>JAQQPU010015882.1:0-13115 GCA_029168905.1 Artemia sp. Kazakhstan ARC1039
GCCTTTGTTTGTTTATCTTTTTGCTATCTCTATCATAGTTTATTTTAGTTTCTCTTCGTTTTTGGTTTCATTTATTTTTAATGGTAATTTCTGGTCGTTTTGAGTTTAATTTTTATAGGAATTTATTTCTACTGATCTTAAGTTTAACAAGGCTCTTTACTTTTCTTTGAAAAACTTCTTTTTCATATAGTTTCTTCTAATTAATAAAATAAAGATGAGAGTGAGCGATGTAAATTATATAATAGAATTAAACAGAGCTAGAGAGAAGGTGGAGGTTTATCATGAAAATTTGTTTAGAGAATTCAATCGAGATAATCCCGGTTGCAACAGTGGCTGCAAACTGATAAAGAATGAACCGCAGCCCATAGTAACCAAAAGTTGAAAAACAAGTTTTGAAAAAAATGCCAAATAAGAAAAAATTTGCCCTCTGACACTGTTTCAGGAGTTGTAACTATTATTATGGTTAATCTTAAAAATAACAGTTTTTTACAAAAACAATTTTATGGTGATTTCCGAAAAGAGCCTAAAACCCCTGAAAAAAGATGTCTTTTTGAAATAAAAAGGTCATCATTGGAATCAACATGGGTGAAAACCATGGATAAGAGAATTACAGTCCTCCATCTTGAACAAAAAGGAAATTAACTTTTTTGCAATTGGTACCATTGATATGTCTCCCTTTTTCTTTTTTTTTAAAGTGGGTTACCAAAGCATCATAGAAAGGTGTTAATGGGTCATTTAAAATGAATTATTTTAATTATTACGTACCTACGTAGCAATTAATTATTTTAATTAATAAATAACGTACCTACGTAATTTTTATAAATTTCAAAATCTGTAAGTGCCACATGGCACTAAAAACAACACTTTTTGCACCATTTCTCAAATGGAAAAGCTTGGAGGCATAAAAAGAGTTGGGTACCAGGGAATATTTCAAAATACTTGTTAACGAAATACAATCGGGGAAATATTGACGCTAATATTGAATATAGACTATAGGGCCCTATTTTAGCAATAGTCCAGGTCAACCTACACTCCCCTAAGTTAAACTAACACTTTTTTCACACGTTTTTTTAATTAAAAACGGACAAAGATTAATTTTAAAAAGCAATTTTTTTCTGAGGGAAATAAAGAGCGAAGTTGAAACTTAAAAGAACAATTATTATTGCTTCACAGCCTATCTAACATATATCGATAACTAATGGAAATAATTCAATTGGTAATACTTCCCTATGCTTTCATGATAGTAGGAAAGTAGCGCTTTACTGAAAACACAAAATGATATAAGAGCTTTGGTACAGTAAAAGCAAACCGATTAAGGAAACTTTTTACACTATGAAAATAAGGTATTTAAGGATTTTTGCTTGTTTTTGCATTTAGTATCATTTCTGTACAATGAGCTCAGTCTAATGATTGGCTCTCGTTATGGTTCCGAAGAAGACATTGTTGGTGCTCTGTCCCTTTTGTTTTTTCAGATAAATGACCCGTTTCCCTCTAGTTTACATTTACTTATAGTATAATTCCAAAGGACATGCTAAATTCTAGTTGGCAAGCCAGCAATCTCATAAGAAAGTAAACTTTCGGGCTAAAATGTATTCCTGTCTGTCTGATCTAGGCCGTTGATAGATAATATTATTCAAGAAGCTTGTAGATTTGTAGCCATCATTTATCAGATTGGCCGGGATCAATCTAAGGTCCACCCCTTCACAAGTTTTGCTTTCATGAATATAGTGATTCTACAGCTAGTTCGTTTCTAGACTGCAAAGTTTGTGTTTAGAGTTCGCTTTATAGAGTTCGGAGATACATGTTTTGTCGGATTTGAAATTTGGAGAGTAAAAGTGATTTATTTTCTCCAACTGAGTGAGATTATTTTTCCCCAAACCAAGGTTGGGTAGGAAAAGAGTTTTCGAGAAGTACCGTCATTAATATATCGACAGGAGTGTCTGTTTACCCTCCAAAGAGATATTTAGAGAGATATTAGTGGTGACACAAGCTTTGGTATCCTTTGCAAATAGTTTGGCCCTTGAAAAGGTAGTATGCGTTTGAAACAAAAACTGGTTGTAATACCAGTGTGCGAAGAAACTATAGAGCCCTTGAAACAGCTCGATCGCGTTACTATACTCTAGTAGAACCGCCAGAGGCACTGGTGCGGCGTTTGAGATCAAATAGCTGGTAGCCCCAAGGGATTCTGTAAAAAATAGTGGTAACAGTGGGGGTGCCAGAATAATCATTTGTGGCAGCCAATTAAGAAAGTTATCAGGAGATAGATAAAAGACTCATTGTTTTCCGAAGAGCAAAGTTAAGATAGCCTACAGAGTAGCCTACTGTAATAAGTTATAGAATAAAATACACGGAAAAAGATGGAATTAGTTAAAATATTGCAAATTATTGTTTGGATCCACATAGCCTAGCTAAAACAAAATAAAATATGACGAATTAATATAAAAGGCGTCTAATTAGCTTGCGAAGACAGTTGGCTAACTGAGACGTAACACGTTTTTACGAAATAATACCAGAAGTAAATTTAACCATTCGAGAAAAAGTACATTGATGAGGATTGAAATAATTGTTGTTAGTTGAATTTTCTAATTCTGTCGGGCAAATAGGAGATTAACAAAAGGTCTAGAAAAGAGCAGAACTTGATAGAATTAAACATTACTTCGAGAAAAGTTACCGCGGGTAACAGAACGAATCTTTTTCATATTCACATTCATATGAAACTTCCGCTGGAAGTATCCGAGGTAATCCACCAGTCAGTGAAACCCAATATTTGCCGAGAGAGGAAATGACCAGCTCTAAACCAATTTATGCATTTGCATCTTCCGTAAAAACGACATGTCCTCCAATTAGAACACATGAAAAGCAAGAGAAAACAAATAATCAGTATAAAAAGGAATTATTTCCAAAAACAGGAGGCTCAGACAGTGAAAAAGAGATAGAGATAGAGATAATACAACAGAAAAGAGTACACCTGGTAATGTGAGAGGGTACAAAGTACCCATAGTGACTGTAATACATGAAGAAAAAGTATGATACGAAAATACGCGGGAAACAAAACAAACCCACCCCTCAGATGCTAGGAAAAATGAAGGGGATCTGCCAATCAGAGATAATACAATTACGGAACAAAGGAACAAGGAACAAACAGATTACAAAAATGGTCTGAGGGAATTTAACGACAGAAGAAATCAAAATAGACCAAGTAGTAGGAATAGTTTGGGCTCAACGTCTAGTAGGGGGTCACAAATATGACACAACATGTGTTAAACTTCCTGAAGGAAGAAAGAATAGCAAGAGAAAAAAGGAGGAGGCTGAAAGAATAATCAGAGAATGAAAAGAGGAGCAAGATAGAAAAGAAAGAGAGAAAGAAAGAATAACTAAGGATCGAAAAGAGGAGACTGATAGAATAGCCAGAGAGCAGAAAGAGGAGAATAATAGAATAACTAGAGAGAGAAAAGAGAGGAAAGAAAAGCATGTTTATTCCCAAGAGCCTCAAAGATCGTATACAGTAGATTTAATACATGCAATAAACCCTCAACCAGTGAAACAAAGTGAATATGTACATTTTTGCTGAAAACCGAGGAATTAAACGGGTGGCCGAGAAAGAACTGCGTGAAATTAATTCAGCCCTTCCTTAATCACAAAGCACAAATTGTATTTAAGGTATTACCAATGTGTTACTCAAAAGACTTTGAAATATTAAAACAAGCCATATTTAAAAAGGTTCAACTCTCTCCCGAGCACTTTCAAAGAAGTTTTACAAGAAAAAAAGCAAGACGGCGAAACGTACGAAGAATACAGGTACAAATTGAAAGACATGTATTTAAAATGGCCAGGGTTAGAGAAGTTACAATGTTATAATTAAGAGGAGGTAAAAGAAAAGCTTACAGAAGCGATAGAAAAAACAGTAAAAGAAAAGTTTTTAGAAAATACACACACAGAATTTAAAATATACTTAAAAGAAAAGAACACAAAAACCAGCGATGAAATAGCGGAGTCGGCAGATAGATGGACCGAAATAAGAGAGGAAGTTGCGGACACAGTGAAATTCTAATACAGAGAGTATAAAAAACTACACGGACCAAAAAGTACAATTAAGCACAAACAAGAAGAATTAACTTGAAATAACTGTGGTGCTAAAGGGCATTTTGCAAGAAACTACCCTAGTAGAGATGATAAAAATCCCCATAAAAGGACAGCCTGGACCATGGCCCATAATGATAAAAAAATCCCACGTTTACAGAGTCGTATTAGATATACGCAAAATGAACTGGGAGCTAGTTGAAATGGTAACTAATTCTTTCAGTGACCTAACCTATGTGCGAACTGACCTAATTAATAGAACAAAGATTAATAGATAAAGATAAGCTTACAACACTATGTCATTATGGGGATAAGCACCGATGCCAGTCAGTGTGGGTTAGATTAGAAATTGCAAAGAGAGACGGTACAGTCCACAGAAAAACGATAAAAGTATGTTTAGTACCTTCTCCTGCAGTAGATATTCTAGTAGGAGGAGACTTTAAGGATATCGGAGATCTCTTATCTTAAAACGACTTCTTTAACGGTGGGGAATGTAGAATTGCTAGGCCATATAATATTGAAAATAAAACGCACGAAATCGATCCCTCTGAAAAATTTTTAGAAGATATTGAAATTCAAAACACATATAAGGAATATGAGACACCGACAAGTATATACCAAAGTGAAACACTCAATGTGGTAGAGATAAAGGATAAGAAATTTATCGCAGGCGCTTATCCTTGTGAAGTTTGAGAAATTTTGGTCCAATATGAGTAGGGAAAGAGGTATTACCACAGAGGGGAGTCCATATATGGGCATTGAACACTAACGGGATTGGCGCAACATGTTCAGTAAATACGATTATGACAAGATCATTGACCTACTAACGGTGCGAACAACAGTACGAGCAAGATGAAAGCCAATCAGAGGGCTACAATCCGTGGACGAACAAGGATTTCTTTTGAATTTACGTAATTTCTCTTACATCACAATTCCGCCTTGAGACTTTGCTTATATTGTTCACGTTTCGAGGTTAATGTAACAGTTTGATTCAAAACATTATGGAGCGAACATTGAATACAATGGATTTAGAAGTTTTAGCTACGCAAATTTATAATGTGAGTTGTGTTTAGTAAATTTTCTTTGATTTTTTCCAAATAAAATCATTTTTTTTGTTGGAAATGAATTTTTAGCCCCCCCCCCAATATATTCAAATTCAGGGTATATATTTATACATTAGAGGAGAGGGGGGGGTTGCATGAAGTCTATGTTAAGTGTGAAAGCGGCTAGCATTTATTTTATCTGATCGGATATATTTTCTACTAAGCTAGCTTTTGGTATAAATTTTAGGCCTACATGATGTGAGTATGTTAATGATCTTTTTTCGATCTAATTTTAAGGATATACGCTGGAACTGCCTTATCATGTCTATATATCTAAATACCCCCTGTTTCTTGAGCTTATAACATTTCAAAAGTTATATGCTATGAGTCGGTAGCCTACGTAACTATCTAAATTTGACAATTTACCCCTCCCCCACCCTATAATTCCCTGTTTTTCATTAGCCCTGGTTTTTAAAAGCATATTTTCTAAGATATTTACAGGACACTATGCTGTATTATGAGTTTTTTTTATGCCTTTCTGTTTTATAGGCTTTTCCGAAGGAAACAAGATACTTGTGCATTATATGACACACAAAGAAGTCAAGTTCGGTTAATGTGAAATAGGATGAAAATATAATAGTTAAGAAACAAATTTGGTATAGACATTTCCACATCAGGGGTTATATGAATTAGCAACTTTTAGCTAATTTCAATGATAAAATTCCGCCAAAAGTTGTAAAAATGATTTTTATTTTAAGGATAATTTTGAAGAATGCGTCCCTCCCGTCAGCAAAAAGGATTGAAGCTGAAAATCAATTACGTCCTACTGTAATTCACTACATTGAACCTGTAAGGGCATATGTGCAAGGAGAGAACGCAAGGACCCTTATTCAAGAAGACGAAATAGCTACGGGTGTGACGATGTTGCAAAAAGCGAATGTAAGTTTAAAAAAATCTAAAATTTTATCGATATTTTTACTAAAGATTTTTTCCCCAAGTCGATTTGAAGGACATGGAATTGTACCGTTAGACTTCTAAATAATTCCACAATAATATATGTTCTAATTTGTGTGTAATATTTGTTGACATCTTTCAAACAGAGTTCAACTGAACTATGAGGCACGAGGCCTGGGCATGATTTGGAAAACAATCAGAAATGGAATAAAAAGAGTTTTTCAACAGAAAGCAAGGGGGGCAGGATATTGCTACTAAGTGAGTTTTTTTAATGTATGTTTTAAATGATTAGAAAATATAGTCGCTATTAATCCAATTTTCGACCTTCTTAAAAAATAGGGTGTTTTATAGACGATGAAATTAAGTGGCAGTTTTCTTTATAGGTTAGAACGGTTCCATCGCTACCCTCTCCCTCACCTGAAGAAACAAGTCACATTGATGAAATGATTCAATTTGATGCACCTGAACAATTTCGTGACATTGTTGAAACGCCATCACATAACGGCGAAGAATATGGTAAATTTTTACAGGGGTGTTATGATGGTAGTGATAATTTAGATGGTACATATGGTAACATTATTATCAATGAGACGGAATGGACAGATAATTTATTGGAACAATATTTCAATTTTAAAAGTAATTCTTTATATGTAGAAAATAGCATAGTTGAACAAGGCAATGCTGTTACTTCGGAGGGTGATTTACCTTGGTTGAGGTCAAATACTATGCAACTTTTTAGATGATTATAATCGTGAGTTAAATGAGAATCCTTCCCCCTCAGATTTAATAAATCCAGTCTCCGTTCAATCAAATTTAATTGATCATGAAAATGAATTCGATTGGATAGATTTACATAGTCCTAACACACTAGAGGCTATGTGTTCGTGTTTACTTATTATCCGACTAAGCACAGCTCAGATAAAAATTTCTCTTTGCGATTTTTTATATATAGCCTCTGTAACCACAATAGGCTACTTTTGTAGGCTAAATTACTTGTCTCTTCGAAAGCGCGGAATTCTTTTATTATCAGATTTACTGATAGGACCTTAACTCGCTGCCGCCAATGTTCGTAGTGTTAGCTACCAATGGCACCACTTATTGGGGTGTATTGTGTGGGTTCACCACTTTTAAAGGCAAAAATTGCACAAAGAATTGCTATGCCTCTTACTGGAGGGGGACCATCCCTCTTTGGCCCCAAATTAGTGGGATTTCCGCGGTTACTCCAACGGTTCTTTTATACTAACGTGATCGGATGGACTATGGCCACATTTAAAGGGAAAGTTTACCGATAAGATTTTTAATTAACTCTTTTATATTCGCCCTAAGCTGAGAAGTTAAAAAGAGTACATAGAAAAGGCTTACTATATTTCACAGTCACGCGTACAAAATGAACTAACTAAAAAATGGACTTGGGCTAGCCGCAGCACGCGGTGGGGTTACCAGGGGTGGTAAAAACTCTTTCCAGCCAATCCCAGGGCTCCTACTATACTGGCCAATCTCCCTAACCGCGCAATTTTCCCTCGTAGTCTTTTAAGCACGTACGCAGTTAAAGGACCCAAAATGGCGTCAAAGAAAATAATAGGAAAATTAATATTTATTATTTAAAGAAGGAAAATAATGAAGGGGCCAAAAGAAATGAATCTGGGAGGGATATTTATCTGACAAAACTGGGACCAAGGGTTCCAACACCTCCCCCCTAAGATAAATGGCCCACATCCCCCTTGGATTGGCTGAAAATTCAAACATAATATCGTAACACTAAACTCAAAATCATTAGACTTGTATCTTCTCTTCTACCAATGCCTGTGCTTCCTCTGCTTGGCTCTGGATCCGTCGTCCTCGACATGTCTCCATTGTAGGGCCACCATGGTCTAGATCGTCTAACATACGCATTCGGTTTGGAAAATCCAAGTCCCAAAGATTCGTATGAATTCATTATGCACAGCATAAACCAAAAACAACATATTTTCTCGCTCTCACGAATTTACATTTGAGAGAAGCAGAGAATCAGTTTCTGGCCCTTTCGATAATGCCAGCCATCGTGAAAAATTGGCTGCACTAGCCTCTTAATTTCCATCTGTGGAAACAACCCCAAATCTCGATAAAAAAGTAAATTGCCCCTTGGCATAATTTCAAATAATCTAAGGTTGAAAATACACAGGCCAGTGAAAACGATAGGGGTTTAGGAAAATGAAGTAAAAATCTGAGCGAACCATGAATCGCTTTTTTTCTGGTTTCCCTCCCCCGGGATAATTAACTGAAGAATATACGTTGATGCTAATTGAAAATGAAATTTGGATACATCTCCCACTGAATACAATTTGCCGAAAATAATTGTCGGTTCCCATAAAGAATAACAGCTATGAATAGGGTTGCTGGACAACAATTTGGGTGAAGTATGAAGTGACTGGGAGAGAGTATCCCCCATGGACTTCAGATCAGAAAGGCAAAATCTCGTTAAAGGGATCACAACTTGTCCGCCAGTTGTGCATTGAGGAAAATGGCTATCTTTTGCAACTTCCCGCAGGGGATCTTCCCCAAGAGATTCCTCCCCCTCAAATAGGATCGACATATATTTTGAATTAATAATACTAATTTCAGATTCATTTCCAAATTTTCCAATCCGACTCGACATTCAATATCCCCCAACTTTCCCCCAACCTGTTGAAGGTCATTCATCTCTCTT
The DNA here is from genome assembly GCA_029168905.1 of Artemia sp. Kazakhstan ARC1039. NCBI lineage: Eukaryota > Metazoa > Arthropoda > Branchiopoda > Anostraca > Artemiidae > Artemia > Artemia sp. Kazakhstan ARC1039. Next base: position 8,764 of record JAQQPU010015882.1, read on the forward strand.
TTGTAACCATCTTCTTTTATTCACCATGGGTCTTTGACCTCTTTTTGCCCCTTTTTGTCTATGTTTTCAAGGCACAGCCCATCCGACATTTTATTTTTCCCCCTATTGTTTATGTTTTCAAGGCTAAGCCCATCCAACATTTTTATATTTTTCGCCACTGCAGGCTGAATCTCCAAATTTTGTTTCTTCTTTGCATTCCTCTTTTCGTCTCTACTTTTCTCGATTCTGTCATTCACGCAAAATAATAGATCATCGTTAAATCTGATTTGAACTCCAGTGTCCACTATCTTTGACTGAATAATTTCATTGTAGTTCCGTTTAATATCTCTTTTCTCTCTCTTTGTTTTCTTTTGTTTTGTAGTAGCATTAAATAAATCGTCAAGAAATCTGAATTGGACTTCAGTGTCCATCTTTGACTGCATTTCTTCATTGTATCTCCGTTTAATATCTTTTTTCTCTCTTTTAGTCTTCTTTATTCTTACCGCAGAAACAATCATCTCGTCATCAAATGGGAATTGAACTCCGACATTTGGTTTCTCACATTCCACCAAAACCTCTCGAACTTTCCGAGGAAAAGCGCGTACAATAAATTTCGTCTCCTTACTCTCTGGTACAATCAGCCTTTCATTTTGGCCTGTACTTGTTATCGTCTCATATTCATTAAAAGTGTTCTCAAGGTTTCTATTATTTGTAAATTTTCCTGAAAAATCAATTTCGCACGTCTTTTTTTCAATATTTTGTGGTCTTTTTACTTCCGCATCCACTTTTGGTGTATTGTCAAAATTTTGAACTTTAGTATCCAGTATTTTGTTTTTCCGACAGGGTGGCACAGCCTTCCCATTTGTTTTATAGGCCGGTTCATCTCCCCCCGTAGTTAGCGAAGTATTATATTTTCTCGTAAAAGTGTTTAATGTCTGGTGATTTTCTTTTTCTCGCGATTGATTTTTAGACAAATTATTATGGCTATCTGACAGCCTAGAAGTTAGTTGTGATAAAATCTCACTTTCTGGAATTCCCCAGCGGGTCTCTATTAGGCCTATCATGGTTCTTTTAAACTCCTTGTGATATGTTTCTTCTTTCTCTCCCCTTTGTTCCCTTTTTTTCTATCTCTTTCGTCTTCTCGTTCTCTGGCTATTCTTTCTTCCTCCATGAAATTTAATGTTCGTTGTGCTATATCTATTCGAGTGTTTTTTCGCGAGCCCCTGCTGGACATCGATTTAACACTGCTCCTTCTACTCGGACTACTTTGATTCCGTCTGTCATTATTTCTTCTTAATTCATTTTCTGAATTTGTTCGTTCTTTATCCGTATTGTCTCTTTATTTATAAGCTACTCTAGCCCTTTCGTCCTGCTTTCTATTCTTTCTAATTTCATCTTTTTCAGCTTGCATTTTTCCCTTATATTCTTGGTGCTCTCTCTCAAAGGCCTCCATATTTGCCTTTCTTTCTATTTTCCTACTTTTTCTATGGGCTTCACTCGCCCTTCTTGGTCTTGAGTTCATCTTATCTCTGTCCGACATAATTTCAAAATTCCATTTGTCATGATTTCTTTTCAATTCCTTTTCTGAATTCATTTGTTCTATATCTGTCCTGTCTCTATCCGTATTTTCTTTTATTCGCAATTCCCCTTCATTTGGCACAGCCTCTGAGGGGTTAGTTTGTTTTGTTTTTTCATATATGCTTCCTAAGTTTTTTTCGTACCCCCTAATTTTACCGCTTCTACTTCTCTTTGATTATATTATCTCTTATTCAATTAGTCAATCCTGGTAAATTAAAAAATTGTCACGCAAAAATTATGGTATGCAATTACTATCGTGAATTATCAGCTCCTTGTAATGAGATTCAACAATTTTTCACATAACCGGAATGTCTAGACTTAATTAGGGAATAACGACTTCTTTCTCAACAAGCAGTTTTACGCGAGTGAATTATATCTCCGAAAAAAGAATTAACTGGGGTTGGACAAGAAAATAATCAGAAAAACCACGCAAATATTTCACTAGTGAATTAGCTGGACTAAACTCAAACAGGGGAACTACCCTGCAAAACAAATCACGTATCCTCCCTGGATACTCGTATTCCAAATATAATCTCCTCCTGGGCAGATTACTCAATAGGACAGATGCTTCCCACCTTCCTTGTTCAATATGCGCACAAATTGACAAATTCTCCTAATTTGCTGTTCTCAATGCTTTTATAACCCTCGTCACTGAAGATTATATCTAAGTCCGCTACTTCACTCAATTAATAACCCAAATTTCAACGTTTTCTTATCTGTCCTTAAACCCTGCAATACTTTTAAATACGGAGATTCCCCCACTGTAGACTCAACTCATTAATTTCACGTTATTCTTTTTTATTTTTCTCTAACAAGGATATAGCCCATTATAGACTTTCATAATTTTATTAATTAAATGCGTAATTTTGTCTTTTTATATGCCACCACAATAGGCTACTGTCTAGGCCAAACTAATCGTCTCTTCGAAAGCACAAAATTCTTTTATTATCAACTCTGTTAATAATTCCTGTTCTTGCTGCCACCAATGTTCGTGTTTACTTATTATCCGACTAAGCACGGCTCAGATAAAAATTTCTCTTTGCGATTTTTTATATATAGCCTCTGTAACCACAATAGGCTACTTTTGTAGGCTAAATTACTTGTCTCTTCGAAAGCGCGGAATTCTTTTATTATCAGATTTACTGATAGGACCTTAAATCGCTGCCGCCAATGTTCGTAGTGTTAGCTACCGCTGGCATCACTTATTGGGGTGTATTGTGCGGGGTCACCACTTTCAAAGGCAAAAATGGCGCAAAGAATGGCTATTCCACTTACTGGAGGGGGACGATCCCTCTTTGGCCCCAAATTAGTGGGATTTCCGCGGTTAGTCCAACGGTTCTTTTATACTAACGTGATCGGATGGTCTGTGGCCACATTTAAAGCAAAAGTTTACCGATAAGATTTCTAATTAACTCTTTTAGATTCGCCCTAAGCTGAAAAGTTAAAAAGAGAACCTAGAAAAGGCTTACTATATTTCACAGTCACGCGTATAAAATGAACTAACTAAAAAATGGACTTGGGCTAGCCGCAGCACGCGGTGGGGTTACTAGGGGTGGTAAAAACTCTTTCCAGCCAATCCCAGGGCTCCTACTATACTGGCCAATCTCCCTAACTGCGCAATTTTTCCCTCGTGGTCTTTTAAGCACGTACGCAGTTAAAAGGACCCAAACTGGGTTTTGTCACATTTATCTGACAAAACTGGGACCAAGGGTTCCAACACTATGTTAAGCAAGCGGGGAGATTTCACTCAACACACCAACCCTATTTTTGAACAAAGTGGGGGAGGGTTTTAGGTAGTGATGATATGCAAGGGGGAGAGGGTTTAGGTAGTGATGATATAAAAGGGGGAGGGGCATTGATACACAATTCTCGTCGCTACCGGAATTCAAGCAAACAAATTCAATTCTGAATACAATAGACGTTTTCACTGCAACCTTTGGCGATCCATTTAATAAACTTTAGGAGGGAAATTTATTAACCAATCCCATATATATTATTCATGAATATGCAGAGAAAATTCTTGCACTTTTAGAAAACCGGATTCAAGTGTGTGTGTGTGTGGGGGGGGGGGGCGGGACTCCATTAATGCCTCAATTATTTTAAAAATATTTTATTTAAATGAGAGTCATGGTGAGGTATATGACCATTATTTGCCCACCAAAATGTTAGTGGTGTATCCTCATTTGGAAAATATCGAGAGTGTATTTATGCAATGGGTCGACAATACTGTCTCTCATCTCGACAATTATAATGAGAATCGTAGTGGTTCTGTAGTTTTATTTGTTGAAAATTTAAGTGTAAATACATGTAAATTAAAAAAAAGATTTTATTTGAATAGGGGGCATAGAAAGGAGGGTATAGTTTTTAAACATGATCCCGATTTCGACTGCTGCAAGGACGTTCAACGAATCTATTTCAAAACAGGCCAAAAGTGTCTCATGTATGCATTTCTTATATCGGCTTTCCAACCTCTGAAAGATGAAGCTTCAAAGAAAAATTAGGCCTATTGTGTCGTGCAAGAAAGGGAGGGGTCTGATTTCCCCCCAGTAGATTTCACTTGTTTAGCAGAAAAATTTCCTTTAACACTCAGGGCGATAGATATTTTTGAACGGGCCAACGCGCATTAAATATTGGTGTTACAGTGCTGCAATATGAAACGGAATTTCAAAACGGCGTGCGTTCACATAAAAAGGGGGTAACATTCCCAGTAAGAGCGCCATCTATTGAATCTGTGAAACACTGGGTTTGGTTGTTGTACACACGGCCTAGTGAACCCAATTCAATTGGACATTTCA
>JAQQPU010015883.1:0-20627 GCA_029168905.1 Artemia sp. Kazakhstan ARC1039
CCAGTAGAAAACCCTAAGCCTCTACAGGGAACACCTAAACAAATAGAAAAAGTTATTTGCTATTCAAGTAAAACTTTATCAAAGGGCGAAAGCAGTTATTCCGCCACAAACTTAGAATTGTTATCTATTATCTACCACTTGGACAAATTTAGGCATTATTTAATTGGTAGAAAATTTATATTACGATCAGACCATAAAAGCTTGCAGTACCTGCGCACATTTAAAAACCCCACGGGCATTCTAGCTAGATGGATCATGAAAATCCAAGACCTAGATTATGAATTTGAACATTTAAAGGGAAAACAAAACGCAGCTTGCGACTTTTTGAGCAGATATCCAGAAAATGATCCGTCGGAAACTGAAGAAAATGAAGTTAATGCTATCAATGCTAAAAGCAAACATGGATGTAAGAAAAACAAAGTCAAAGACGCAGTAAAAGAAAATAAGATTAACTATTGTCCCTTGACTTTGGAAAATATAAAAAGAAAGCAAAAAAAGGACGAAATGTGTGTAGCACTAATTGATTATTTTGTGAATGATGAGGCGTTACCGGATAAATTCAAAACTCTTAGAAAAGAGATAGATAATTTTTACTACGACCTTGATGAAGAAATACTGTGTAGGATTGTGACTGCTGAGACAAATAGAAACCAAACCTCGATAATACCTGTATTACCACAAAACTTGATAGGGCCTGCATTTGAATATTTTCATTCGGACACAGGTGGACATTTAGGAGTTATGAAAACGTTCCATAAGTTAAAACAATACTTTTACGTACAATCGGCACTGACAAAACTTAAAGAATTTGTAAGTACATGCGAAGCATGTAATTTGAGAAAAATCCCCCCAGCTTATCCAAATTCTCCAATGGGAAGGGTCCCAGTAGCAAAGTACCCCTTCGATATTATCTCATTTGACCTATACGGGACAAGTGGAGGCTTACCTGTTTCTAGCAGAGGCCATACGTGTATTCTTTCGGTTGTAGATCATTTTCCCGGATTTACTTTTGCAAAAGCATTAAAAAATCAAGGTGCTTATGCCACAAGTAAGGCATTAGCAAAATTATTTTTACAATTTGGCATTCCTAATAAAATTTTGAGCGACAACGGGAGCAATTTTGTTGCAAAAGTAACAAAAGATTTAATGAGTTTCCTTAATATAGAGAAAATGGTGACAGCGCCGTACCATCCACAAGCTAATGGCAAAATAGAAAACAGACATAAAATATTTTCGAACGTTCTAAGTATTTATACGAAAGACAATAGGAGCGACTGGGATAAATTCTTACCTTATTTAACCAACGTAATCAACACTGCTTATTCCGAAACAACCAGAGACAATCCATTTTATTTACTTTTTGGTCGAGATTTTAGAATCCCGTATGATGAGATTATTGAATCTCGGCAATATTATAACGACTCAGAAGATTATAAACAAGAATTCATAAATAGGATGAGGAAAACTTATAAAATAGTTAGGCAAGAGTTGGAAAAATGCAAAATAAACCAAGAGCTAAGAAACCAACCCAAAGTTAAGGGGAATATAGATTTCAAAGTAGGAGACTTCGTTTACCTAAAGAATGAGGCAAAAACGGAAGGAAAAAAACTTTCCAACAAATATTCTGGGCCGTACAGAATAGTCAAAAAGTACGATAATGAATATACCTTTAAAATGGAGAACCCCGATAGTGGAAAAACTTACAAGGCGCATGTTAGCCGAATAAAAAGAGCAAAATTTCCAGAGAGATGGATGTCACATCCCTCTTCTACTGATTCGTCAGATTCGGAAAATGAGCCCCCTAGGTCAAGACTGGCAGAGCTAAAACCCTTTAATTTCAAACAAGATTATTTTGAAAATGAAAGTGATGAACAAAACTTTGAAGAATTTTTAGCAATGGAAAATCTAGTTGTTCCTAAGAAAAAATCCCTAATACCAGAATTTTTTCCTGAAATAAAAACGCCAAAAAGTCCAAAAAGTTATTCATCGGCGAGCGCGGGAGATTTAGATTATACAATATCTCCAAAAACCCAATTTTTCCCCGATAGAATCTCGACCCCATGTCCCCCCAAAAGATTTCCAGACGATATGGTTTCCCCTGCAACACCAATAGAAAGACCCCTGTCCTTACAGGAAGAATTAAACAGAGCTGTAGAAACCCCCGGTATTACTGTAAAGAAAACTCCTCCCAAAGATTTAACTAAAACAAACCTGCGAGAAGCTATGGATTTAATAAAATTTCCCATAAAAACGAGTCATAAAAACTCCAAAGGATGACCAGCAAGGTCAATATCATGATATAACTGTGTCCAAGGTCAAACCTAAACACGACTGGACGTGGACTTCACGGAGGGAATCCCTATTGCAAAGAATGCCCCATCCCCCTGAAGACATGGCCTTCAAACAATGGAGGAACCCCGCAAAAACTATTGATTCCTCCCAAAGCTCTCAAGAATCTTTCCAATCCCCCGAGTTGAGAACTCAAGGCGAGGACTTATGGAATAAACCTTCTACTTCCAGGGGAGTAGAAATTTACGAAGGAATGGCAGGTGATACCACAAAAAGTGCCACCTCTAAAAGTTCCAATTCAGATTCGTCAGCAACCAGTTCTGAAGAGTCTGAAGTTGAATCAGACCATAGAGTAGCTAAAGAAATAGGGAAATCAAGGCCGACCTCAGCAGCCACACACGGAAAACAAACGAAATTAAAAGGGCAAGAATTTTTGAAAAAACAATACAAAAAGTTTGACCTTATTTCGCTAGACAAACCGAAAAAGAGAAAACCGCAAGAAACAGAGGAGAAAATAACGACACAGTCAGGTAGAACGGTTAAAAAACCTGACAGATGGAAATATCCCTAATTAATGAAAAGACAAATTTCAAAGATATGAATTTAACACCATAATAAATTCAAAAGTGTGCAAGTAAAGTTAACCAAGTCAATATTAATGAAAAAAAAATAAAATAATACGAGTAATGTCAAAACGTTGACGATCACAGAAAATAACCAAAGGTAGGAAGCTAGTGGTCTACTGAAAACGACAACTCGCGTTGGACCACGTCTTGTGGGAAGCCCGGGGAGGAACTCAAGGCCCATGATTGTTTTGTATTTTTTTTGTGTGTAAATGAACGTAGGAAGGGATATTTCTCAGTCCTTCAAGTGTAAGAAATTAGTATTTTTATGCCAATCAGGGCCAGTCAAAACAATACTTAAAGGTTGAATAGAAACTTCTGTGAGCTAGTTAAGTTTTCGTTTTTGAATCAGAATGCTTTGAAAGAGAAACAGAGAGTTTACTTTCTTATAGCTCCGAGAAAAAAAAGCGTTTTAATTTCATTATATTATATCTATGACGTATGCTGTCCTACAGCTGTGTTAAACATTAGTTTCAAAGAGAAACAAAGGCATTTATGTCTTTAGCTCCTTGGCGAAAAAAATTTAATTTCATTAGTTTATATCTATGACGTATACAATAACAGAGAGATCACTGTTCTATAGTTCTGTGACAAAAATGTTCTTTAATTTCATTGGTTTATCTATGACATATCTTGTGCTCTAATTTTTGTGGCATATTTTCGCAAGTCAGTCACGTTATATCTTACCTATACTGACTCAGGTCTCCCTCGGATTTTCCATGAAAAATCGACCCATGTCCTAACCAAGATGGATATTATCAAAAAAAAAAGAAATTTACAGTACAGAAGCGTCTAATTATATGAAATATTTTTTCTTAGTGCAGATTATAATTTTTTTAGGCCTACCAGTGTAATTAAGCGCCGCAAGTTTTCTTATTCATGTGTTTCTTACTCGAGAAATATAATGTTTCTTACTCGAGTAATATATGTACCAATAGCCAACTATTGGTAACTATAACCAAACAACCTATTGGTACGTTTATATGTAGAATTTCACGGCGGATGTGAAATTATATCTCAATAATAATATGTAAAATTTTAAAACCATTTAATCAGTTAAGATATATGGATTGAAACCCTGTGAATGTCCAATGGCGACTAAGTAAAACCCACAAGGAATTCCATATTAATGTGAAGGTGTTTCTCGCTTAACGGATTCTAATAAGACTTTAATATAATATTTATTTATTTAGTGCTGAAGGATTTGCTCAAACAATAGCCTTCTAAAAAGATATTGATGTCAGTTCTTCATTATGCTTATATTCTTTGCCAAGCATTAACTGGAATCTACGGAGGCAAGCTTGGAAATCCTGCATCTAATGACCTTATTCGAAAAGCGAATATGAGGCACCAATGTTGACTTGCAATTACGGAAAAATCCTGAGACTAAGAACCTCTGCATTTCAGCCGTTAAACCCGGAACCCCATGAGAACGTCTAAGCCAAGAAATAGGGAAGACATCAGAAAACTAGTGGGTATAGAGGTCTCCACTAGTCCTTGTTATGTCTTGTTCCCTCATTGTAGTATCGTTTGCGTAAAACCGTGTGGTTATGACGCTGCAACATGCGTTTCTTAAACAGCACGGACGTGCGTGAACAATGCAGGCATGAAAAAAATATTGTAAAAGTAGACCTCAAACTTAATAATGTAGGGTAAATTATGTTTATTTAATATCGATATTTTCGTTATCAAAACAAATTTGAAGACATTTCTGTTTTAGATTTTCATTGTGAGTACCAATATTAGTGTATTTATTTAATTCTGTCTCATAGCTAAGAAATTATAACCCAATTAATGCGTGAATTATTGTATGTGTATTTACTTCAAAGAACATGTGATTCTGCCGCGTTGTTTTTATTACAGGAAAGTAAATGGACACTTTGGTCATTGAGTATTACAATAAGCTGCCCAGTACAGATACGACCCAGTAACATCTATTTTATCATATCTCAACCAACGAAGAGTACTCACCATAACTCCAGGCAAGTTTCATCCCAACTTCGTCTACGAAAACATCAGTTACCTTCGATCGTCGTTTCTTCAACCATGAACCATATTACGTATCAGGTAACACTATATTTGAACCTCAGTATCAAGTGCTTTAACGAACTATATAATCACATAAATGCCGAGAACCCCATCGATCAGTACAAGATAACAATATTTAACGATATTTGAAGTTAAATAATATTCAAATTTGAAGATATTCGAAGACGAAATTAAAGACAATTTGAAGTTTAATTCTGAGAACTCCATCGATCAGCACATGATAAACGATATTTGAAGTTAAAAGATACTTAAAGACATTTGAAGATATTTGAAGACGAAATTAAAGACAATTTGAAGTTTAATTCTGAGAACTCCATCGATCAGCACACGATAGACGATATTTGAAGTTAAATGACACTTAAAGACATTTGAAGATATTTGAAGCAGAAATTAAAGACAATTTGAACTTTAACTCTGAGAACACCATCGAGCAGTACAAGATAAACGATATTTAACGATATTTGAAGTTAGATGATAGTTGAAGAGGTTCGAAGTTGAATTTAAAGACAATATATTAAGAGAGTCACTATAATATGACGACAACCCGTTTCAAAAGGCACAAATGAACAATTTTACGCGAGAATACATTCTCTATGTGCCTCAAAAATCCTAAAAATGATATGCTGAGAAGAAAAACACCAACACCTGTAGTGGGAAGAATCATTTCCCAGTTGACTATTAGAACGATATTTAACGGTCATTTCCCAGTTGACTATTAGGGAAAACTTACCGTGTAAAGACAACTAGACTCAAACTGTTCCATGAAGAAACCATAACGTAAGTGCTTCGAAATTTTTGCCAGGACAAAAGGAGTGAAGGACAGTAATTTACAACAGAAGGGTGTAGTACACTAAGGACACGAAAGGTGACGAATAGATGTGAAGCTACATGTGTTACTTCCTAACAGCTTTGACAATTCAAAAATCCCAATAGTGAAAGTGTTTTAATGTCATCAGTGAATATGATGAACCAAATATTGTATGTTATAAATCATTCATGTATGTACCACAAGTAGAATTAGGTGTAATATTATCATGTTATTCACTTAACGTTGTGTAGATAGTATGTAGTACGTCACATAGACAAAAAAAAACTAATGTAAAAGTAGAATAGTCCCAACCTTATTGGAAAAGTAAAAGTAATCAGTGTTAGATATAGAAAAAAAAATCTTTAGTATAGTAGCTAACCTAGAACCAAAAATAATCTTAGTCCGGTAGATGAATTTTAGATAGGGATGTAGAATAAAATCAGAAAAATAATTGAAAAATTTTAAACTCCTAATGGGCAGTTACTAATGACGGGACGTCATTATTTCATGGGAAGGGTGATATGTACCATGGGTAAGATGCGATGTATTTAAAATACCAAAATAAAGTTCCTTTTTAAAGATAATTCCGATTTCTTATAATTAAGCTAAATCTAGTTGCAAAAATGAAAAGTCCTTAATCAGCAAAAAGAGAAATTGCATTTCTAGCTTCAGTCAGACAACGGCGCTAGTCGTTCGAATTTCGCTAAGATAATTGTAGCAAAAAAAATGCAATGCACAACATTTCTAAGGAAGTTTAAAAGGCAAAAAAACTGTGTCAACTCCTGAATCATCTGAAAAATCTCAAAGAGATTATTGGACGAAGATTTGCGTCCTCGGGTCACTTGGTCCAATGGCAGGCAGTCCCTACAGCGCAGGACGAAAGAACTGCGTTTGGGAGTGGCGTAAATGTGTTTTTTAATTTTAATGTTAAGTTATATCTAAAACGGTTCGTACCTCAAATAATCTCGGTCACCATTATTGTCATTGAAGTGACCCGTTGCTGTACAACTAAGCATGTAAGTTCAATAAATCTATTGTCTTTTTATATTTGTTTGTTTCTCTTATATGTCTGAGTCTAGTCCGATAATAGGTAATTAGTTCGCCAGTCTCCAAGGTAAATGCTCCCAAAGGAATCTGATCTCCAGATAGTCCGAGAAGAAGAGGCCACGCTTTTTCATTCCTACAAGCACCAAAAGTTGTCATCGCCACAGCTTAGAAAGAGTTTCTAACCCCTGCTAGCCTATAAGAATTCGTATCTCTTGAAGTCAGATCTAATTGTGCCGTGGAAATAAAGCTTTGAGACGTCAAAATTTATAGTTCAATAATCCTTAATTACTAGTAAAACTTTACATAACAAATATTATCTTCAATATTTCTTCAATGGTACAAATACACAGGAGTAGGGTCTTGGCCCACCCCATCGAAATCCTAACTTTTGCCTAATAACTTCGCACATCTTATATAGATTATTAAATGAGCTTTAATTATTTTTGACATTATTTACATTTTGTGTACCTTTATGACATTTCGGAAGATTTTCTTCCCGACTAGTCCTATTACATCGGCTTTTTTTGTGTGTGGGTTTGTGTTGCCAAACTTTTCGTAGTAACGAACTGTAAGTAAATAGCGACTCAGCTCATTTCAAACTCTAAAAATCAGAATTTTGATAGCAATAATAACACTAAGAAATACTTGGCTTTGTCCCAGTTCTTGTAATTTATTTTTCCCTTTTTTGGGAGAGTGAATCTGGTCACCCTCAAGAAAAGGAGAACAAAAATTTCCTTGCGTTTTGCCAAAAAGGCCCTCCACAAACCCGAGAAAATATTTCTCGTCGCCTGGTCAATTTCCTGCTCTTTGACCTTGTTTCCCTATAGGAGTTCCAGAATCTTTTGCTAGGAAGGTTGGCTTTATTTGTAGTTTTTTTTTTTTTCTTGGGGTAGTGTATCGAACAATGGTCCTAGAATACCAAGAGGTGGTTTATTCCTGTGAAAAATAAAAGCTATAGTGCCGTTTTTAAGTGACCAAAAGGAATGGAGGGTTTGGGAGGTATGGGAGGTCTGTATGGGAGGTCTCCCTCCCATACAGGTTTTCCTCCAAACTCTTCCAATAAAATTTTGAGATAGCCATGACGAATGAAACTCAGAGAGGAGAGAAAATAACAAAATGAAAAATAAAAAAAAGGTGAAAAAACGAGGATTTTGTCAGCCAGTGGCGAACCATGAAGAAGAAGAAATAAGCAAATATTTCGACAAGGACCTCCGCCAAGTCGTCCTCAGTGCTAAACAAAAAAGAGAGAAAAGAAAAAGAAACCAACGAAAATCCAACCTTTCGAAGTTTGCTTGACAACGACAGAACAAAAACTAAATAAGAACCAGGTTGGAATCAATGAAAAATAAATTTACCAAGATGATTGAGCAATAATCCTTTGTTTTGCTATAGCTTTAGCTGGTCTACAAATTACTGGCTTACAAAATCCTCGTTTTTTCACCTTTTTTTAAATTTATTTTTCATTTTGTTATTTTCTCTCCTCTCTTAGTTTCATTTGTCGTGTATGGCCAGTGTGGTCTTAGATTGTATTTGAGATAGCCATTTTGTTCCCCGAGGATTTCCGGAGAAAACTTTCAAAGGAATAGAGGTATTTCCAGATTTCAAAAATGATCAGAAATTAAAGTCTTTTTTCAAGTAAAAGTATAGTAAGAGAATTTTTTAGGTGAAAGCGTCTATCAGAAATTTTCCGGCGGAAATGGAAGTATACGGGGAAATTTTTCAGGTAGGAACATTTTGCGTGGGGAGCACTTCACATGGAGGAATTTTCGGTGGGCAGAGAATTTTCAACAGAGGAGGGGCCGATTTTCCCAGTACTATTTGAAAAAAAATGATCAGAAAAAAAGAAGTTGTTTCAGCTAAAAGTAAGGTGCAACATTAAAATTTAGAATGAACAGAAACTATTACACGTATGAGGGGGATTACACCCTCTTTAATACATCGCTCTTTACTTTAAAGTTTGACTCTTTGTCCCAGTTCTTTAAGAATGACTCCTGAAAAAAGGGCTGCTTGATTAGAATAGGTAGCTTTTTAAAACTGATAAGAAAATGTAGCGTGAAGAGCAATGTATTGATTAAGGGGCCGCTCCCTCATACATGGAGCAATTGCTGTTCGTTTTAAGTTTTAATGCTACTCCTTAATTTCAGTTGCAAAGAGTTTTATTATGGATTCTGCGAGTTCGACCCGTTTTTATTTAAGCTTCATTTGAGCCAAAGTTGCCACTCGTAGTAAAAAAAAAGAGAAAAAAAATGTTTTACCCGTATTTTACCCATAGTGATGTTACTAGTGATCTTCGTAGACAACTATTGTGTACTGTCTAGCTTATTCTTTTTCAAAAAAATTCTAGTCCTTTTTATGGTCGAAATTTGAAAAGAAAATACGAGTTTTATACCGTAAACATGGCCGTATCCAGGTTTGACCACGTTTATTTCATGTCAAGGAATCAAGGCCGTATCCGGCGGGGGGGGGGTAGGGCCGTTTCCGTCTAGGCTCATAATAACCATTTTAGAAGAATAAACCTTATCGTAATTTACGATCTTTCGTTGGCATGCTCACTACAAGGTTGTTCCAAATTTGTTAGATTTAGCTGCCATTTAACTCATCAAAACTACAGTCCAGTAATTTCGTCAGAGGTATCAACTATTTTGGTCAAGCGGAAGCAATTTAATATAGATATTTGTAGAAAATTGGTGTCAATTTATGAGCTACACCCAGTCAGGAGCTCACGACGCAGGTCATTATCCGAAAATCAAAGATCTTTGCAAAAACTCACAGCATAGCTGGCAGGATTATACACAAATATTTATTTTGGGGTGGGGCCTATTTGGAAAGGGGGGGGGGCACAACAATCGAAGCAGCAATTTTTTTCATGTCGTATGTAAAAAAAATAAAAATCTGGATTTTTAGAAAAAGAGGCGGCTCCCTCTTCCGATTTCTTGTAAGACAACCCTTGTCAATTTACCCAAAAAAAACATTTTTTCTTGCTGTTAAAGTGTGTTTCCAATAATTGTAAATTGGTTGGTAGCTTCCTGCTTTTCGTAGACTTTAGTTTAAAGAGCGAGGTGTGGAGGAGGGGGTAAGCCCCCCTCATATACGTGATAGTTTTAGTTGGTTTTAAGTTTTAATGCTGCTCCTTATTTACCGTTGAAAAAACTTGTTTTTAATTTAATTTCTGAATAAAATTCTTTGAGATTTCGGAATTTTTTTCCTGAATGGCCCTATTTTATTGCTTTGGTCAGAAAAAATAAATCAAATAATAAATAATACATTGTGCCCACTTTGCTTTATACTTAGGCAAAGCCATTCTGCCGCCTATGATTAAATAAAAAAGAAGTTCCTTCGAATAAAAGTAAATAGAAGACACAAATAAAAATTATGAAGTGAAGATAAAGAAACCCCTTTTCCTTGCGACAAGCGGGATTGAACAAGTCAACCTTCAATTAAGAGTATCAGCGACATCCACTACGCTATCGCAAGCTATCCTAATGGATGATTCTTCTTTGACAATATTCACTTATTTTTGACAATAATTAATGGCTGCTCTACAGTTGCTTCTTAGCGCAGGCTACAGCACGTGTGAGGATTTATTTAGCTATTCTGTAACTGACAACATAATTTAGCTAGGATGAAAGTGAATACATTACTTGATGCAGTTGTTATGTTATTCCATTATTGAATAATCGCTGGAGTAAATGGAATATTCAGCCCTTAACGGGGCTCCATAGTAACCACAACTTAAATACGTAATTCCAAAAAATATGTCTAGCAAGAAAGATTACCATTTGTAGCCAGAGTCGTTACTAGTGTTGATGGTGCGCATCAAAGCGCGCCCTCCCGATTCAAATATAAGAAAGCAAATCCGAATCAAAGTAGACAATTGTGATCAAACTAGACAGCCCGACGCCAGAGTGCCCTTCTCCAACTGTTGTGGCCAGACCAGCTGACCCTGTTGATCCCCCCTTCCCCCTGAACGGCTCTGTTTTTAGACGATTCAAGGATGGTGATTATCATCTGCAGTAGTCTTAATATTAAAATATTATTATAGAAACAAACTTCTAGTTTTTACAAAGAGCCAGAAACCCCTCAAGTTGACGAAATTATTTTCTTTCGACTTTGTTCAATGAAAAAAAAAACGAAAACTTAACCATTTTTTAAAATGAAGATTCAACGTAGGCCTACTTATTGAAATACATGAAAAACACTTTTATTTTAAAATATATTTTCTAAGCTTTTCTAGAGGAAACGATTGTTCACTAGCATCTATGCAAGTTGCTTGAGTAATATTTTGTCTTCTTTTAAGTTGGTTCTGTTCAACCTGTTCGCATTTCTCTTGTCGAAAACATGATTAATTATTTTGCTTCAGGTTTCCAGGCCTTTCACGTTTAAAGATTTAAGCTCAAATTGCTTCAACAGTCGATTGACTTTATTGACTCTATGGAAAAAAAATAGATGAAGTTTAGCTTATTTCCCAACGCCACGAGAATTTCTCAGTGATATAACTTGCTAGTATTAGCAATTATAGCCTTGACACGAAAAGCAGAAAAAGACACATCACTGTTACCCATGTAAAAAAGAGATATTCCTTCTTTGTGAAGTTGGGGGTTCATAATTACCCGTTTAGAGTGTTCTATTATGATGTAGGCCTAATAAAATAAAAAAATGAATTCGATAAAATAAGATAAATTTATCTGTCAATGCTATACAATTTTCCTATTTATTTTTTCGCTACTTCCTTTTATGGTGCCACAGTGATGGCACCACGAACCTTACCATGAAAAAAGGAAAAAAAAAATACAGTTTAGCCATTTTCAAGTTTCTGATTATCGTTCATACGATGACACTTTATTTTATTTATTTAATATTAATTATTAACACTAATCTTAACATGAACACACCCTCTCCAAACGCCACAGCATGATATGGAGGACGAGACCTAACAATAATTGAAGTAACAGCGGATAAATGAAGGATAACAATAAATGAAGTAAAAGTGGATAAATTTGTAGTGTCCTATCGCCAGAATTTCTCCGAATAACAGCCTTCTTGGCTATTTACCGTTTGAGGGTCTATCAGTCGCAACAATTGTATTGTCCTAAATTGTTCAGGACGACTAAGTTATTACTAACAATAATAATATAATAGTCTTTCATAATTCCGTGGTCACTTCTGGAGGAGATTCGAATTACAGCCCTTAGTGGGCGTAAAAAGGATAAGTATTTCATTGTAAACAGCAGTTTAATACAGATTCCCCCAAAAAAGCTGTCTAGCGAGAAAAAATGGCATTTGCAGCTGATAATGAATGGTAATTATTATCTTCATTAATCTTAATATTAAATGCTATTATAGAAAAAAAAATGTAGAAATTTTTTTAAGAAACAGAAATACCTAAAAAATGACATCAGTTTTGTTGTTACGTCAATTTTTTTTCAATTTTGTTAGAAGAAAAAACAAAATAAAACGGATTTTTTTCTAATGGAGATACGGAGCACTTTTTGAAATTCAGGGAAGAGCAATATTATTTTATTCAGCGAAGAGCAATGTTATTTTTTGGGTTTTTTCTTTGGTTTATTTATTTATTTTTTTTTTTGGTTTAGTTTATTTCAACCATGAAAACATGATTGAAAAGGTATTCTCTAAGCATTTCTAGGGGTAACGATTGCTCACTGGCATCTATGCCAGTCATTTAAATAAAATTGTGTCTTCTATTCAGTTGTTTCTGTACAATCTGTTCACTTTTCTCTGATTGAAGAAGTGATTTATGATTTTGCTTCAGAATTTAAGACTTTTCTTGTTTAATAACTTAGGCTCAAATCGTTTCAACAGTTAACCGACTATGCTGACTTTAAGGAAAAAAATCAACGAGGTTTAGCTTGGTTCCCAGCGCCCTCAGTGATTTAATCAGTGAGAATATCACTGAGATTATTTCTCAGTGATTTAACTTGTTAGTATTAACTGTGATCATTAAAAAAAAATCCCTAATTCTTTTTTTTTGAAAGAATAGTAAAGCACTATATTAAGCTTCAGACGAGCGAAGCAAATTATATTATAAAAACATCAGCAAATTATATTAGCGAAGCAAATTATATTATAATTCAAACGTAAAATGGCCAGATATTACTATTGAAGAATAAATGAAAAACAAACAATAGAACTTAAATGATCAATCTTAATAAATTAATGATTTTTATTATTGAATTAATTAATGATCAATTAATGGGAAATTTCTAATTTCCCATAGGAAATCAAAGGTCTGAGTAGAATAAGTATAATGAATTTGCATAGGCCCCTGTACCAAACAGGTTCTTCTAGTAGGTAAACAGGTCATCACACTCTTTCAAGGAATATACATGTTTTTTTTTTATTATGACATCGATTCGATTAGAGAAAGTTTGGCGGTTTGTCCAATATAATAACTTGATTAGTCAGTTTTCTAAAAAAAAAAAAAAAAAAACTTGTCATGCTACAATGTACTTAATTTAAAAAAAAACTCGATATAATGTCCCGACACTGCATTCCAATTTTCATTACGCATTAAGACATTGTTTATAGTACACCATATATTTTTAACTTTTGAAAACAATGGATTTGTCTATTTTCAATGTGAGTACACTTTTCATTCTTTTATTTCCCCCCCAAAAAATAAAGAAAAACGTTTTACTAGTAAATTCAAATTTCAGAGGGACAGCCCCCCTCCCCTCCAACAATACAAAATCTTAAGAATATGACGACTGTATTCGATAGAAATGTCAAAGCACGCTTTTTTTCTATTATGTAAATAAAATCTATCCATCATAGGTATGTTTACAAGTTTTAATTGTTTTGAAAAACAGTTCATTATCATTCAGAAATAAAGCTTTTTCCTAACATGATGTATTTTTCTGCTTTGAATGAAAAGCTTGCGTGTTACAAAGAGTGTGAGAGTTTTGGGGGGGGGGGTTAAATTTCACAGGCTCTTGCTATAAACGGGGTTTGTCTAATTCCGATGTCACGGCGGATGACTTTGGGAAAAAATTAGTGTGGGAGGGGGGTCTAGATGCCCTCCATTTTTTTTTTGGGTTACTTAAAAAGGACATTAGAACTTTTAATTTCCGTTCGAATGGGACTCCAGATAGGAGCTTTTAACTTCTATAGTAGGGTTCTCTGATGATGTGATTTTCATTAAAGTTCTATGAGTTTTAGAGGGTGTTTTCCCCCTTTTTTCGAAAACAAGGCAAATTTTTCCCAGGCGCGTAACTTTTGACCGCTATAGCTAAACTTGATGAAACTGATATATTTGAAATCATAAGAATTCGCTCTTTACGCTAAAGTTTACGCTTTTTTTCTATTATGTAAATAAAATCTATCCATCATAGGTATGTTTACAAGTTTTAATTGTTTTGAAAAACAGTTCTTTATCATTCAGAAATAAAGCTTTTTCCTAACATGATGTATTTTTCTGCTTTGAATGAAAAGCTTGCGTGTTACAAAGAGTGTGAGAGTTTGGGGGGGAGGGGGAGAGGGAGGAGCAGTTTATAAAAGGCCCTCCATCCCACTATCAAAACCCCTGATTTTGAAATCAAGATGTTTTTTTTTTACACTACTTTAGATGTCTAACATAAACTGAATTATTTTCCAAAAACTCAAAATGCATTTTTGCTACATGCTAAATTTTTTTGTCTTTTTTTAAAGGAAGAAGAAGAGACATGCAATAATCCCCCTTCTGAGAAAAAAGCAAAATATGGCGAACCTTCATTAATACAGCCCACAAGAGCGTCTGTTATCAAATTCGCTAGAAAAGTTACACACGATCAGGATCATGCATCGAGCACTCAACTTATAGTGAAAGAGCCCTCTGACTCCCGCGTTGGCTCCATGGCAAACCCCCCTCAAGTATTACAAAGGAGTTCAGATATAGAAGGCCAGTCAGAATTTGTAAGTATTAATTTTGCTCCTTACTTTCAGTTGAAAAAACTTTTTTTAATTTATTGTATTATCGTTTTCTAAATAATGCCAGTAAATCTGGCCCCCATCTCCACGGAAAAATCCCTCCCTCCCCCTTCAAAAAAAAAATGTATGTTCATTTTGGGTTTCATTTATTTATCGATGCGGATTTGTGACAGTTTCACGATTGGTAGATTATTTGATTTTATTTTTGCTATCTGTTAATACATTTAAGCAATAAATATCTTTAAGCTTAACCCGTCCTTGTTCTTTAGAATAGTTCTATTGTAAGCAAGTAACAAACTCTTTCCTGAAGTCATTATTCAAATCCTAATCACCTATCAAGTTATCAAAAAACTTGTAAAGCAACTAGTCAAACAGGTCCTCTCAAAGGAGAAATGGATTGCAAACAGTGGTTTAACCGAGTCAGACTCAAAACGAGCAGAAATTAACATAAGTCGAGCGCGAATTTTAGAATTGGTAATGTTCTATCAGCTTTAATAGCTTGCTCGCTTGCTGTTAGAAAACTCCTGGTTAATACAAAAATCGCGAAGACTAAAAAGTTCAACTTCGATTCTGAATTTTCTCAATGAAAATGAAATAAGTTATTGATCAATTCTATTTTCCTAAAATAATATAAAATTTTCCACTTCAATTCAGATTTTTCTCAAAGAGATGAAAAAATTTAAAGTTCTGTTCCAAATATTTTCCTGGAAGAAGAAAAGTTCAACTTTGATTCTGAATTTTCTTAATGAAAATGAAATAAGTTATTGATCAATTCTATTTTCCCAAAATAATATCAAAATTTTCCACTTCAGTTAAAAAAAAAGTTAGTCTGAAGTTGATTGTCTGAAAAGTATTTTTTCGGGGGAGATACACGATTAGCTGAAACAATTTATTGTGTTCGTGGTAACGAACTGTAAGTAAGGATCGACACGGCTCAATAGTAACCGAAAAACTCTAAAAACCAATTAATAGCTTGCTCGCTTGCTGTTACAAAACTCATGGTTAATACAAAAATCGCGAAGACTAAAAAAGTTCAACTTCGATTCTGAATTTTCTCAATGAAAATGATATTATTTTTGAAACAACTCAGGCAAATAATTGCCTTTTTGAAAGGTTCAAGAAAAAGAATTTGAGACTGTTCTATTTGAAGTGTTGTGAAGGCCGATACCCCCTCCAACTCGGAAAGGGTATCGATCCTCCTACCTCGAAGGAAGCCCCCGGTTCCCAAGGGTTCTCCCTGGGAGGGGTTTGGGGGGGGGGGGCTCTAAAAAGGAGCCATCCAACATTTTAATTGTTGATATGGACGGAGAAAAAAGTTCTTCTCTCTTACAAGTATTTATTTAGCCCAGGTCGAAAAAATCCATTGGCAAAAGACAGAGGAAAATACGGATTATTGAGAAAGTAACAACAACACCACCAAGCTCCGACATATGGAGTTCGTTTCCTTTAACTGAAGCCGAGGAGCAACTGCTCGTACAGCATACTGCATCAGTCGAACAATGGTCAAATTTCATTAACAGTTATAATGAAGAGGCTCAAAGAATCGAATTGGACTCATATTTTGCGTTTTTATTTTTAAAAAAAAATTGGAATAAAACCATTAATTTTTTCTATCATTCTCTTGTTCGAACTTACCCATTCTAAGAATAAGAATACATTTTCCCGACAAAAAAAAAATATTTTTTTTTTTAACATGTTCAGTTGACATTATGAAAGACATAAGGCAATGTAACTTTTTTTTCTTCTTCTTTTAATTGTTCAGGTGGTGGGACAATGACTATGAGAAATTGACAAAAGTTTATTAACTATAAAAAAAAAAAAATAATGATTATTTTACATAAAAAATAAAACTTTTTTTTCTACAGATTAAAAATATAGCACCCCCAGCGGCACCATTGAGTGATGATGCAAGTATATTTACAGAACCAATTCTGTCACCACCAGCAGAGTTCAGGGATGAACCTACACTGGTTCTAGAGAATATGGAGTGGCATGAGGGATTCCTTAATGATGTTTTTGGGGAAATGGCCAGCCTGGAGGACTTAACTTGTGATATTGACATGCTTGAGGACCCAGAGTGGGCAGATAGTTTCATGCGTGAATATTTAGATGATGATGCTACAAGTAAATCTGAACTGGGTCCTCATAACGAAATTCCATCAGAGGACAATACAGGCTGGCTTGACCAATTGTCCCCAAACACCTTAGAATATGTACTAGGGGACCTCATGTCACATCCCTCCAATGTGATTGAACAAACAGGGTCAGGACATCAAAATAGTACTACGTCCCCGGAATTGCCTGATTTTTATCTGTTAGAATCTGCTCTACGTCATTTGCAAACATACAGGGTAGATTTTAGCCTTCCCGAGGAAAACGCTCGCAATATTTTAACTGACCCCGTGAAAAATCTCCATAGCTATATCGACAAAATTCGAGCACTTATTGATATTCAGATCCAGAAATGGGGAGGTCAAGGGGGAATTAAAGCATCAGTGAACCAAAAAGTTTATTTACAAAAGGGGACATCTGGGGACGTTTTTTATTTTCATTTTTCGACGGGGAACCAGACTTTTTACCCAGGTCTAAACGATTTTGAAGACAACTTTTTCAACTGGGTAAATAAACTAATTTCAACTTTGGATACATTTAGCAAGAGGGGAAGTGGGTCCACCATTTTATACATTGAACGCATGGATCTGAATCTCAGTAGATTTAAAAAAAACTTTATTTTAAGGGGAGGTCGAGGTAAAAGAATAAAATGCCACCCAGATTTGTCGACTACAGGAGGAGTTCAGGGTTTCAATTTTGACACTGGACTTCAATGCTTTAAGTATGCATTTTTAGCGGCGGCCCATAAGACATTAAACAGAGAGTCAACAATGAAAAATCTTGACAAACTTGCACGTAACGGTGGAAACAATTTCCCTAAAGTAAATTTTGATTGTTTAGAGGGAAAATATCCGGTGTCCTTTAAAGAAATAAGCATATTCGAGAAAGCAAATGAAAATCTTGGGGTGGGAGTAGTTGTTCTCCAGTATGACACTGAATTTGTAGATGGGGGGAAAAAACCGAATAAAAAAGGGGTTTTGTACTCAGTGAGGACACCGATGGTGGAAAATGTTAAAAATTGGGTATGGGTTATTTACCAGCCTCCCAAAGATGTAAATTCTTATGGTCATTTTTTTCCCGTTACGGCGATAAGTCGACTCCTATGTCAAGGCAAGAACAAAGGAGAATGTTCTTATTGTCCCATGTGCCTTTCCTCATTTAGATCTGAGCGAACGTTTTCAGATCACATGGGACATTGCAAAATTCACGGAAATTAAAGAATAGAAATGCCGGCAGAAGGCAAAGACATTTTACAATTTAAAAATTTTCAAAATTCTCTTCTGCAATCTGATAAAATGTCTTTGGATTGTGAAACAAGACTGGTTGAGGTATCAGACCCATCAAGGCCAAATATAGTCAAGGAACACAAACTAGTTGCGTGTTCCTATGCACACGCCCGTCGCGACGCCAACAATAAAATGCTATTGGAAGAGTTTTTTTTTACTATGGACGAGGAGGGCAGTATGGAAAACTATTGGTTTCTTTAATAAAAACAGCAAACAGAGCAATTTCACAATTACGTCATACTAATTATCCGATGACATTGTCGGATAAAGAGCAATTGGCGTTGGAAAAGGGAACAATTTGTTGGGTGTGTAGGGGTGCCCTTGCCCCAAAAGACGCGGTGCAGGACCACAATCACCTTATTGACCCCAATTCAACGGGGAAAAGTAACTTTCGGGGGTGGGCTCACAATTCGTGTAATTTAAAAATTAAACAACAACTTTTTCTACCGGTTTTTATACATAACTCTAACTATGATCTGAAGTTTGTGCTACCTGCATTGGCACATCTTCAAAGAAATGGAACAGTGGATGATGATGCATGGGTGATAGACAGCTTTTCGTACAAAATCATACCTAAATCCGCGGAAAAGTTGCTTGTTTTGGAATTTATGTGGAAATTTGTTGAAGCCGGTGTTGAGTACACGAATAAAATTCGCTTTTTAGATTCCTACAGTTTTTTTCCCAAATCATTGAGCGAATTAATTCAAGTGCAGAAAAACGATGACGGCTGCAACGCTTTCCCCCTTCTCAAGCAACAATTTCCAAATGATTTATATGATTTGTTAACGGTCAAGGGCATCTATCCTTATGACCATTATTGTTCCATGTCGAGATTCGCCGAGGAGGCTATTCCTCCAATTGAATCGTTTTACGACAGTCTTCACGATCGTAGTTGCACCCCCGAGGAATACAGTTTTGCTAAAAAAGTTTGGGCAGCGGGAGGGTGTAAAAATGGATTTGACTACTGCAAGCTGTATTTGTCGAGTGACGTGTTAACTTTGTTAGACATTATGTGTAAAAATACGGATAAAATCTATGAGGAGTTTAATCTTGATTTGGGCTATTATTTTTCTTCGCCTCATCTAGTGATGGACCTCATCCTGAAAATTAGTGGGGAAAAAATCGGGCTAATCACTGACATTGATCAGCATCTGTTCATCGAGAGGTCAATGAGGGGGGGTTTTGTTTTTCACGGAGACCGTATCTTGGAAACTGATCCAACGGGGGAGAAGACGGGGACAAAATCAAATGCAGTTTTCCTCGATATGAATTCTCTCTACCCCTCGGCCATGTCCCATTATGCACTACCTTGCGGCGACTATAAATGGCTCAATGACCCTCAAGCTCCCCATTTCCCCAACATTGACAGTGGTGTTGAGGAGAATGGACCGGTTGGATGGTTTTTTGAAATTGATGGAGAGATACCAGTCGAGCTTCACGATTCAGTAAAGGATTTTGTTTTCCCGTGTATCAATAGACCTGTGACTAAGGACTCTTTGAGTCCTCGCAATAGGCGTTTAGTCGAGGTGGACGGATTGCATTGGGCGCCTTCAAAACAAAAACTTATTGCTGACCTTCTGCCGAAAAAAAACATAGTTGTACATCATGTAGCGTTAAAATGGATGTGCAACAATGGTTTCAACGTCACAAAGGTTCACCGAGCACTCGAGTTTAGTCAAAAACCTTATTTGAAAACATTTGTTGACACTTTTGTCAGCAAACGTTCTGCAGCAAAGACGAAAGCTGAAAAAGAAATTTATAAACTCATTTTGAATTCAGCTTTCGGCAAAATGTGTGAGAGTGTTCGTAATAGGAATCGTTGCGACGTTGTGACCGATCCAGAACAATGTGCTCGAATTATTGCCGATCCCAATTACACTTCCTTTACAATCATTGGCCCGGACATGGTACTTTTGAATAGGAAAAAAAGACGCATTGTCCTGAATAAAAATATTGCTGCAGGCAGTGCTATCTTGGAGATCTCAAAAAAGCTCATGTTGGAGTTCTACTACAATGTGGCTAGGGTACAGTGGCCGGAAAAGGGGCAAGTAGAGGTCTGCTACGGTGACACGGATTCTCTACTGCTCAAAGTAAAAACATCAAATCTAATTGATGATTTGGCGCACGGTGAAATTATCAGCTCACGGATGGACTACACCAATTGGAGTGGTGGTCTTTACCCTGAGCTAGTAAAACGTCGGGCGCCCAATCAACTTTTATTTTTAAAATCTGAAACGGGTAGCGACTTGATTTCCCGTGGTATGTTTGTAGGTCCGAAGGTGTACTTTATACAGACACACGACGAGGAAATCAAGAAACGTTGCAAAGGAGTACCCACGCGCTATGTGGACAAGAATTTCAATATGGACATTTATAGGAATTGTATTGTTCAAAATGCAATTCCACGAGCCAAATTGTTGGCAATTCGTTCATTGAAGTACAAGAACTATACTGTAAATGTAGAAAAAATAGCCATGAGTACCATTTCCG
>JAQQPU010015885.1:0-20626 GCA_029168905.1 Artemia sp. Kazakhstan ARC1039
ACTGCAACCTAGTAAAGAACTAAGTTCAGCCCATAGAAACCAAAAATGTTAGAAACTCTTTTTGAAAAAACTGTCCAGTGAAGATAATTCAGGAATGGTAACTGATTTTGATTAATCTTAATAGTATTCCAAATTTGTTGTTATTTAAAACATAGCCTTAAAACCGTTGAAAATTGTTTCAAGTACAAATGGAAACTGGGCGATTGGGATCACCATTACCAATGCTCTATTCAGTTACAACCCCCCCCCTTGATCAACAAGGAAAATCCCTTTTTTGCATGGGTGGCACTGATGGTTCCTCTTTTTTTCTTGGTTGTATTTGAAAGAAGGTAATATTACGCCACTCTGGTACTTTTATCCGCTAATTTATTTTGGTAATATTACATCTCTTTGATAATATTGTGCCGAGATACATTTTGGTAATATCACATCACTTAGAATGGGTGCAGCTAATTATTTTGCTTACAGGTTTTTGCTAGTGGGCGGGGTATTTTGTTTGCTGGTTACTTTCTTTATCTGCAGAGTGTATCAGTGCATCTGCAGGATGTATCAATGTATTTGCGCTGTTTGTCACTATCTTTGCACAATGTATCTCCACAGTGTAAAGTTCAGAATAATGTTTAACCCAACATCAAGGCTTCATCCAGGAGGAAGGGGGGTAGGGGGTCTAAACCTTCCCCCTTAAAATTTTTGTTCGACTCGTAAAAATGTTTAAAAATGTATATTAAGAAACTTTTGATGCGTTTTTAAAGTTTTGTTGTACATTTTTAAGCTTTTCCCTCTACTGTTAAAACTTGGCTGGTTAATGAGTGTTTTATAGAGACATTATTCCCTTCTTCGTTACTTAAAAGATCCAAATTTCTTTTTAAAGTTAACAGCATGAGATAGTGTCGAGTTCGAAGGTTAATGCTGGTTCTTTTACAGATATGTGACAATGGGAATAGATCTTGGCAATCTCGCGGCGCTTAGGACCTTTCGTGTATTACGAGCTTTGAAAACTGTAGCAATTGTTCCAGGTAAGCTTCAAATTCCTGAAATACTACTTGTGACTATTTGGAAGGAACTAGGACAATAATCATAAAATGTGCCCCCTTTTGCGAATTTGTGGATTTTGGTTGAATATTTGGCCATCTTTATGAAAATATGCCAAAATAGTCGAAAAAAATCCAATAAAAATCTTTCCTGCTTTAAACCGTAAATCCGTATGCTACTTTATTTCATCTTGCTTTCTGATGAATATAAATTTTTGCCTCCAAGATACTCGGTCCAAACTTTATTCAGACGCATTAAGAATGGCCCGTAAAGTTTTATTCAAAGACTTCATGCCGCAGTTTTTTGCTAGCAGAGAGTAATGCTCTGGCACAAGGATCTTAAAGTCAGAACCCCAGTTCGACTGGTTTAAAATTTTCGCCGTATCTCTTGGTTTATATTCCAAACTCGGTTCATTTTCAAAATTAATTATGTTTTACTATGTCGATTGAAGCGCTAATAACATTTGGTATTTCTTGAATTGGAAAAATCGATTGCTAAAATAACGATTTCATTGATTTTGCCGTGTCTCCAAGGATAAAAAAAAATAACTTCTATTGAATAGACTGTTGGTAGTTGCCAACAGTCAAAAATCGATAATATTTTTACTGTTTTTGTTTGCTATTATAAACATAAAACATGTAATATATTTAGCATGGGTTTTGTCACCTATGATTACTTCTTAATAGTTTGAACTCAAAGGTGAAAGGTGAAAGCCAGATACCATTTTTTGAATGAGAGTATCTGACTTACGGCTGGTACTGGGAACTTTGACGAGAAAAGTGGGAGAGCTATGCCGAAAGTTCGACAGTTTCGTCGAGTCTGAGTACCAGCTGCGCAATCCCTATCACTCACGAGAGAATAACGGAAAGCATAAACAGACTTACGCCGTAGTTCTCAAGAATCCGCCCCAAGGACTGACTGATCCCGAATCACGGAAAGACTATTTAAATGGACTTTGCGGACAGACAAGCAGTAACATTGTCGAACTGAAGCCTCGTAAGAGTGCTTGGAGCGTTCTCGTGAAAGACAAAGCAACCGCCGATTCCATTGCACAGGCTATTACCAGTACCGATAATTCCGTTGTCGCGAGAGTAAAAAGCCCCTCTTTCTTCGGGATAATTCGCCACGTCCCTGCTAGTATTTTAGAAGAGGACTTACGCAGTTTAGTGTCGAAATGTGTCGAAGCTTCTGGAATTGGCAAA
Organism: Artemia sp. Kazakhstan ARC1039; assembly: GCA_029168905.1. Classification (NCBI taxonomy): domain Eukaryota; kingdom Metazoa; phylum Arthropoda; class Branchiopoda; order Anostraca; family Artemiidae; genus Artemia; species Artemia sp. Kazakhstan ARC1039. The sequence goes on from JAQQPU010015885.1 coordinate 2,235, forward strand.
ACCAGGTCATTCAAACTGAAGTTTGATTCGCGTGAAGACCTACAGAGTGCAATCAAGTCTCCCCCCGTGATTGGGTATGAGCGGCTGCCGATTCACGAATACAAATTTATGCCAATCCAGTGTTACAAGTGTCAATGCTTCGGCCACGCAGCAAAGGCATGTCCAAATCTGCCAAAGTGCTCCCGTTGCGCTGGGAAACACTCCAGCTCAAAGGACAATCCCTGCCAGAATCCCCTCAAATGTGCTCTATGTGGTTCGGCAAACCATCCCTGTTACAGTTTTAAATGCCCTGAAGCACAGAAAGCGTTAAAACAATGAATAATCTTGAACTTAAAGTTGTATCATGGAACATGAATGGTGGAGCTCTGGCTAAACTACCTCTGGTTGAGCAATTAGTACAAGAATATGACGTAGTCTGTCTACAGGAGCACTTTCTTACAACAGAAGGACTTCAGCTTCTTGAGGTCAATGACAGTTCCAGCGCATTCAGTGTTCCTGCAAAGTGTTCTGGCAGAGGTAGACCCTTTGGTGGTATCTCAATACTGGTACGCAGAAGTCTTAATCCTTCCTTGTACAAGCAGTCTGATTTCTTCGTCGGTGTCCGAATTGCTGACACAGCCCTATTCTGTGTCTATATGCCCACGGATTATCGTGACGATGAATCTGATGCAAGATTCAATGTTGCTTGTGGACAAATTTGTGGAGCAGTTGATGGATGTGTTACGCAAAAACTGTCATGCATTGTAACCGGAGACATGAACTGTAACCTGTGCGACAACAGCCCGAGAACTCAGGTTCTGGTTGCTGCCTGTGAAAGTCTCCGTGTACTTGAAAATGACCTGGACTACACGTATGTACATAACTCCGGCTCTGTATCCTCCCTTGACTCAATGCTTTGCTCTGCAGATGTGAAGACAAACGGGAAATGTAGGGTAAAATTAAGCATCTGTGCTTCCGACCACCTACCCATCTCGAATGTGTTCTGTGTCACTAATAAACCTACTCAGCCCGATGAATGTCACCGTAAATGGGTGGTAAAATCTGAGTGGGGAAAAGCCGACTCTGCACTTTTCAAGTCCGTGTGTGATAATATACTTGAAAAGATAAAGGTCCCATTTCAACTGCTTCAACAAGGTTCGCCTGTTCCCGATAATGAGAAGCAGATACTCCTGAACAATTACTGTGCAGAAATTACACATGCCCTACGCTGTGCCGAAAAGGCTGCAGTTCCGACACGAAAAGTTCGAATCGGAAGTGAAAATCCACAGTGGTCTCAGAATGTACAGTTGTCCCAGTCTTGTAGTCGATCTAAATTCTGGTATACACTATGGAACAAGTGCGGGCGCCCTCGTCAAGGTGTCTTGAATGATATCAGGCTATATACTAAGCGAAAGTTCGCCAAGACCCTTGCTAAACACCGAACCGACTTAATGGACCAGAATTGCAAAGTGCTTGAAGGTGACCCAAATGCAGTCTGGAAGTATATTAAAAAGAAAAGGAGTCCGAAATCTCGCAAAGAAGAAATTTTGCCAAGTGAAAGTGATTGGAATAAATATTTCACCGACGAATTCTCACCGCCGAACAAGGCTCTCGAGGAAGAGTGCGAAAAAGAGCTCGACTCCCTCCTAGCGTCAAATGAACGAAGTGTTGGGTTCGTTGTTACTGTCTCTAGTATCCGTCATATGTTATCTAAACTGAAAAAGAAGTATTCTCGAGGTGATGATAATATTTGTGGAATGCATCTGGCTATTGGGGGTGACAGTGTGTTAAATCACCTTGCTCTTATGTACCAGATGATCTTTAACTGCGGTCTTGTCCCCGATGTTTTCTGTGTTGGCGTCGTTACACCAGTTCCCAAAAAAGGGAATGATCCCAGGAACTGTTCATCATACCGCCCCATAACTGTTGCGCCGGTATTCTGCAAACTCATGGAAATGCTTGTTTTTGGTGACCTAAGTAAAGCTTGTTATACTCCCGATTCGCAATTCGGGTTTAAGAGTGGTACTAGTCGCGAGCATGTTCATTCGTTGATAGTCAATCTTTTGCTCAGTGCTCACGATAATAATGATACGCTTGTTCTAGCAAGCCACGATGTGCGTAGAGCATTCGACTCCGGTATCCACGCACATATACTTAGTTCTGCTTGTAAACGCGGAGTTGACCGTTCGGTTGTCGTTGCATGGAGGAGCATTTATAGGAGACTGAGAGTGAAGATTAAAGTCCCCACTCATCGTGGTATGGTGGTATCCACCGTAGTTATACCTGTCCGTAAAGGTATCCGGCAAGGCTCCATCACTTCCCCTCCCCTATACAACAACAGTATTATCGTCCCTCAAGAATCTGCCAAAACGTGCTGCATATATTTAGGTATAGACGTGTCGCTCATCAATTACGCTGATGATATACTTAACGCAAGTAGGTCTGTTTCAAGGGTTGAGGATAATTACAATATATTGAGTGATGAATATGCTAAGATTGGGCTAGCTTTTAACACTGCCAAAAGTGAAGTAGTTGTTTTTCGTCGCAACGCGAAAGATTCGACCCCGATTAGCGTGCTCCTAGGTGATACTGCGGTGAGCTCAAAGCCTTCTCTCACTTACCTTGGACTGCCGATCGCTTCAGATCTGCGGTCTACTCGTGAAGCACTGGTTGAGCATTTTTCAGAAAAGGCACGCAAAGCATACGGACTACTCCTACCCTGCAAGCGTATGTATAACCGCCATATACTCGGAAGGCTTTATTCCGTGTTCGTTATCCCGCATGTTCTGTCACTCTCGCCGTTTTGGTCTCTTTTCACCGAATCAGATAAGCGTTCAGTCCGTCGGGTTTACTATAAGTATGCAAAATATCTGTTAAGTGTTACGCCATGGAAGAGAAATTCAAGAGTTTCGAAAAATTACAGCGTTGTGGACCCGACTACTTCAGCTACTCAGCGAATCGTCCGATTTCGGCGTTCGCTCAATCCTGATCATGATATGTACCGAGCTATCGTAGGCTAGTTTGATTACGAGTTTAGTATGCTGTATATAGATTGTTATTGAAGGCTTGTTGTTTCTCTTATTGCGTTTTATTTTTCTCTTTTTTTTTCTTTTTTTCATTACTCCGTTGTGTAACCTTGTGTTATTTATGATGGGAAATAAAAACCATTCATTCATTCATAAAGTTAATAAAAATCCCATAAATTGCTAGATATCCTATTTATATGATAAAATGGATTAGTTGCTTATGTAAATAAAATACATTCGAGCAAAGGGTCCAGTTCAACTGGGGGGGGGGCATTTGTTTCAATCTGTTTAAAATTAAGATAGAACAGAAGCTGTATTTTTCAAAATCTAGAAGGGAAGGTCGTTTAAAAAAATGCCAAAACACGTATTTTCAAAATATAAGGAAGGGCAATAAAGTCTTTTTGTATTTTATCTTGAAGGTTTAACTTATGGCGTAAGGTTTCAACGTGACAATTGAGAAGCTTCAAATTGAAGTCAGTGGGTTTGGAAATCATTACTATCCACTTTAAAATATAGTTTAGCGTAGCATCATGCCTCGGGTACACTTGTAGGAAAACATCTGAGGAACCCAAAAGTCAAAAAAGTAAAAAAATTGGACTATTTTTGGAAAAACAAGAAAAATCAGTGGGATTTCCTTAATCTTTCCAGGGAGGTCAGCAAGGAAGTCCTTCTTTCCCCTTTCTCTTTCGCTTCGCCTGTCTACCTGCTATGTCAAATTTAATTGAATTAAGTACTCACTTTACAGGCCATGGAACCTTTGCGGGAATCAGTTTATTATATTTCCTTCATGATTTTTTTTTGGGGGGGGGGGGGAAATAAACCTTATCTAAATCTACGTACAAATGTAAAAATCTGATTTATACGATTATTTCTTTATTAAATAATAATATTAAATTATTCTAATATAGCTTCAACTTAACTTCGAATTAACTTAACTAAACCTCAATATAATGGAGACATATGACGTTCATTCCACGTGCCTCGCAGCTTGAATTCGAAATTTCTAGGCATTCTACGAAATATCGTGAGTTCACGGGGAAAAATATGAAAGGGGAAAAATATGATTCGGATTTGACATAATCGGTTTCACAAAAAGGAAAATATTGGAAATCGGAAAAGTCACCATAGAATAGCTCTGGAAATGAAAGTCAGAAATAGATTGCAATTTTCATAGCTGTATAAAAGAGTGTTTTTTTTTTGTTTTTTTTTTGTTTTTTTTTTATCAAACACACTCATCAAACACCATCAAACACCACAAAAACAGTGGAGGCGTTATTCAATACATAAAAAAGAGATAATTTCTCATAGAAAATGGGAGGATTGTTGATAGGACTTTTTCCATACTAGTCACAAATTTCTGCCCTGGTAAGTAAAAGGCTTAGCTTCACTTTTCTAAAAAGAGTTTGATATGAAGATTTCGATTCAGTATTACACAAACAACTTTATATAACTTTGTAAAGATTTATATCCAATACAGTGATGCTTCATATTAAAACTTTTGTCTATGTGTGTTAATGTTTTAAATTGTAGTGTGCGAGCAAATTGCTCTTCTTTCCGGGTATTTAAGTGTAATCTGAATCTTAAAGACTTGGGAATAAGATTTTCAATTTTGCAAGATTCCAAGAATTTTTGCTGGTTAATGATATTAGCATGTTTTTTGCCTAAATCAATAAAATAAAAGATATCATTGGTCAATTGCTCCCCATAAGCAAGACGAAAATAGCGACGAAGACCACACTGCTTTTCCATAACAAACAACAAAAGTACGAAAAACAAAAGGGAAATCTTTTTGTAAGACAGTGGAAATAATTTGAATGAATATTTCGGCCTAAGCAAGACGAAAATAGCGACGAAGACCACACTGCCTTTCCATAACAAACAGTGGTTCTCTACCAGTGGTTCCCGAATGACTTTGGGCCTTGTCCCACCTTGGCATTTCTAAAATCTAGATGCCCCCTCGTTATATTGTTACTCATCGTTATATTTGTATTGTTTTATATTATTACTCAAAATTGTATGCTTATTCACCCGAATGAATCTTAAAAGGCCATTAACTTTGTATATTTTACCATTGTCATTCTATAGGCATTCTTTATACTAATGAAATTTGTTGTTGTGTAAAGAACACCTTTTTGTGTATAGAACACCAAGATGAGATGACGTTACGTGACGTGACGTGACGTGACGTTATTCACCTGAGTTTTTTTAAATTGAGACTCTAGAGTGTAGTCAGCCAAAGGGAGCACGTCCTGCAAATGACCCCCAAAAATATTACCATGCCCCACCAGTGGGGCCTATGCTCCACTGGTGGGAATAACAGGTCTATACTTACGGCATTTCTGCGATCGTCTCACAGCATCAGAACAAAATCAAAAGCTTATAGAGTGTCCAGCTCCCATTCCCACAAAATTAACATTCAGCAAGACAAGCAGGAATTTTAAGATTGTTTTGTTGAAAAATTGGTGTTTCTTAAAAAAGATCGATTATAGTAACATAGCTACAAGGTTGTGTATATTAAAACAGCAACTTTTGAATATCAAAAGTGTTTCCAAATACTAAAACTTTGATTCAGGTGAAGAAAATTGTTCTTAGGAAAACTGTTTTTCTTAAGAGACCTGGTTTTCTATTTTAAGCAACGTTCTGGCGGAACAAGGTAAATTTTATCAAGCAGAAATGGCTGAGCGATACCGCTGTTCGATCTCCAACTTGCATACGTGATTAGGCTGAAATTCAAATAAACTTAAGCGGTATTTACATACAACTTCAGCAAGATTTCCATGCCAAGACACTCGTGGTTGGCCATACACTTGCTTAAACATGGAAGCTCAGCCCGACATAGATGTTCGATCCATGAGATGGATGTTCGATATTCTTTATGTTCTTACTTAAACATGGAAGTTCAGCCAGACATAGATGTTCGATATCGCTGTTCTATCTCCAACTTTCATACATGATTAGGTTGAAATTCAAATAAATTTAAGCGGTGTTTACGTGCGACTTCAGCAAGACTTCCATGCCAAGACACTTGCTCAAACATGGAAGATTAGCCAGAGATGGATGTTCGATATCGCTGTTTTATCTCCAACTTGCATACATGATTAGGTCGAAATTCAAATAAACTTAAGCGGCGTTTACATACAACTTCAGCAAGACTTCCATGCCTAGACTCTCGTGGTTCGCCATGTACTTACTTAAACATAGGAGTTCAGTCAGATATTGATGTTCGATATCACTTATCGATCTCCAACTTGTATACGTGATTCAGTTGAAATTTGAATAAATTTAAGCGGGGTGTACATGCAACTTCAGCAAGACTTCACCAAGACACGGCTCGTCGTTGGCCATGCACTTACTTAGGTATGGAAGTTCAGCCAGACATGAATGTTCGATATCGCTGTTCGATCTCCAACTTATATACGTAATTAAGTTGAAATTTGAATAAATTTAAGCGGGGTTTAACTGCAACTTCAACAAAACTTCTATGCCTAGACGCTCGTGGTTGGCCACGCACTTGCTTAAACATGGAAGTTCAGCCAGACATGGATGTTCGATATCGCTGTTTGATATCCAACTTACATATGTGATTTTGTTGAAATTTGAATAAACTTAAGCGGCGTCTACATCCAACTTCAGCAAGACTTCTATGCCTAGACACTCATGGTTGGCCATGCACTTGCTCAAACATGGAAGTTCAGCCAGACGTCGACACTCGATATTGCTGTTCGTGCTCCAGCTTGTACACGTGATTAGGTTGAAATTCAAATAAACTTAAGCGGCATTTACATGCAACTCAAGCAAGATTTTCATGCCTCGAGGTTGACAATGAACTTGCTTAAACATTGGATTTCAGATTGATGTGAATGCTTCTCTTATGCGCAGATAGAAAATATAGTACGAAAGAGGCTTTCTGATTGGTAGAATTCTAAAGTTTTCGACTCTAAAACTAGATACTTAGCTGCAACTTATCGTAGCCTATTCTCATAAGTGGATACAATTAAATTTAACTGCTAAGGGGCTGGTGCCTCACCTATATTTTGAAAAATATTTATTTTGGTATTTTCATTAAAAACTATCTGTTTCTGGTAATTTCATCGAAATAAACCAAAAAACAAAATGATGTCACTACAACGGTTATTATGTACATATAACATGGGCGGCCTCTTACATAACAGAAAATTATACCGCTTATAAATTTTCTTACACTAACAATTTCATAAAATTGACAAAACTGGAACAAGCATAAGGCTATAAATTTTTGTCAAGGGTTAGATGACTTAGGCACGTCTTAGAGGGATTAAAGAAAGGCTGAAATTTTGCCCCCTCATATCACCTCGTGTGTGCAATGAGGAGATTTGACCAAAAAAAAAATGAGCTATTTATATAGATTTTCAGGTCTGATTTTCGTGTTGATTGACAGGGTTTACTGTGTTCCATTATTTAACCAAAGCCGCGTTTTCAGGCTCAGCGGGTTCGAACACGGATTGTTCTCGTCTAGTGCAACAAGCGTCCTCTCAAATGAGGTTCTCGAGGAAAACACGGGGTTGAAACTTTGAACCCGCTGAAAATAGCTGAACCTAGACGAAAAACTAGAAAGTAGACGATAACAACCCGTGTTTAAACCCACTGAGCCTGAAAACACGACTCAAGTTCAAAAGCAGATAAGCTTAGTGGCGTCACTTCATGAAAGCAAGGGGGAGAGGTCAAATACGTATTTTTAAATCTAAAGAGGGCTATTTCATTCATTTCTTTTAATTTTTAATGAATCTACGAAAAAGGGTATTTCTCAGAGCTTATGGGGGAGGGGGTGCAAAACATCTTTGAGGGTGGGGATTTTGGCTCAAAGCCATAAAACACTTAATATTAAAAGTCACAAAATATAAAAAGAAAAAAAACACACGATAGATTAATCTGTAAAGTGGCCGATCTGTGACCCGTCGTTAAAAATCTTCAGATACACTAAACGATTCTTACCATTTATAATTCGAGGATTAGATAATTTGAAGATACATTACAAGCAGAAGCAATAGTAAAATCAGACCTAGCTAACATTGATAAACAGATATAAGAGGTTTGGCTTGGTACTTTCAATAGTTTGCATTATAATGGTTTGTTGGCGTCAATTCATAAAAGAATGGCTTATGGAGGAGGGTAAACCTTATTTTTCAAAGCCTAGGGGGGGCAATTTTCTTCGTTTTTTAGTGGCAATACCAAACCAGGTATTTTCAGTGAAAATACCCCCAACAAATTATTTCCCAAATCTTGCAGGGGGGGGGGGACAAAACAACTTGACGCCACTTAAAAAAAGGGCTATTCCAAGAAAAAGAAGACCGGGAAGTCAAGATATAGAAAGAAAATAGTTCGTCTTTAAAATGTGTTCATTTTCAAGCTTTTTGAGATGTGTTGTCTATAATCTATCAAGAAATAAATTAATATCTACAAAAGCAGGTCAAAGGAATCCTTAACAAACAGTTTCGATGCCCCTTCTTCTTCTTAGTAAACTATAATAAATGTATCGTCTTCAAACATAGTACGTGCTGCTTCTTTAATTTCTAGCCAATCAGGATTGCAAATCATATTTATGAAGAAATTTGGTGGTTCAAGTCCACGAACAGTAGCTATGACATCTTCAAAATGTAAAGCATGGTAGCGTAGTGATCCTGTGAATGATGACGGTAGTATTACTTTTCACCAACAATTGTATTCTGTTTCACAGCAAGTCGTTGATAAGTTGTGTAACACCTCCGTAGCTGTCAGCCAAATAATTTTTCTGGTTCAATTTTGTCAATTGGATGCGATCACGTTCAGCAGAGATAATTGTATCGACAATATACTGTTGGAAACGTAGTCCACAAACATGTAAAGCATTAAACCCTATGCGACGCAGGTTGCGTGGTACAGCTTGCAGAGAAAGTCAATTGGCGTATTCACGTCGAAAAGCGATGCGCTACTGTGCTAATTCAAGCCGAGTTAGATACGGACGGCTGTGTTAGATGAGGACGACTTGCATAAAGTGTTTGAAGTCGCATATCTGCGATCCATCCTGACATTCCAGCTGGATTAAACAATGGGTAGGTAAACGGCTTCACACCATGGTCGGTATTTTTCAAATTGACAACTTTTTTGCCACGTCGTTTTACAAACATTTCATTTGAAGGAAAAATATGGTTGGCATTAAGAGTAAGAACAACAGATGCTTCATAACAAACTGGAGGGTTGAACCTTCTATGCTCCGCGCCATCTGGCACAATAACAATGAACTACAAGTTTGGAGGTTGTTGTCCCAGTGAACCAGCTCGTTGATTTACATACTTCTCACCTTCTCACATTATCCTGTAACCTTAGGTATAGTGATTTGTGTCTCACAATATTTCTACCATCAGATCTATTAAGATACGAGGGATCCCATTATCCAAAGGATGTACAATGCATTCGTCAGCCGCTTCATTGGGGTCTAAAAGGTACATTCGGCAATATAAACGTGGTTCAAAATCACCTTGAGTGGTTTGTGCTGGATGTGCCACAAAACTGATTCTCTGATAAATTTGTCCAATTACTTTGTAGATAAAAATACTATGACTATAAATAGTTTGATCATCGTTTGATCAACGATCATCATGATCATTACGTTGAAAATTAAGACTAATCGAGATAATAATCACCATTGCTGAATCATCTGCAAATGGCAAGCTTTTCTTACTAACCAGTTTTTTTTATTAAATTTATAGCGAAAGAACGAACTTTATCCCACAGTAACCGAAACACAAAAATAAAATGCAAATTCTGACAAAACTGAATCATCATATGCATGATGATACAACACACGTATATTTTGATAAAATAATATAGCATAAGTATCTTTTTAAAACTTGCTTCTCTAGGGTATGATGTCATATTCGAGTTACTCTCCTGCCTAATTCCCTGTCGTGCGTTTATTACTATTCGATAAGGGCTTTTTTTTATTTAAAATATATAACTATGGAAGAGCTGATGATGAGGTGATATGGAATTTTTGAGTTGTTTAAACATAAAATCATACCCGGTAAGACATTATCTTAAATATGAAAATGTTGTTTTTGTTGAAATTTATTTATATACACTGGGTTTTCACTCACTATTTGAAATATAAACCTCTTTATCTCGCAGTTTTTCTGTGCATGCAGTTGGATTAGTAGCCGACGATGCCTAGAAGGCTATCGTTCTGTCTCGTTAGGATTGTTTTGCAAAGCCAAAGAACATAAGACTGTACTTGCCGACGCATATTCAGTGCATATAGTGATATTCAGTGATAGTGACGAATATAATCCTTAGCTGATGAACTGGTAACTGAAAGAACTATTGCTGAACTGAATGCTGAATAAAAACTGGCAAGTGACAAAAAATTGCCATTTCTAGCTTACTCAGGAATAATAATTATTATATAAATTAGTCCTAACGATAAAATGTCATTCTGAACACGAATTACCGATTTAGCGTAAGGATTGCATAATAAAACAGACAATAAAAGTAAAGGGAATAAATCAGTGCTCAATATGGATTCACCAAACCTAAATAAAAGGAGTAGCACTTCTTTCCGGGTTGCAGCGGTAGCTATCAACCTAGTAAGAGATGATCACGTCCAATGTTAAGAAATATAAAAACCCATAGTTCCTAACAAAGGAGTCAAATCAAAACAAAAAGTACACCATTAGAACCGCCTTGTCCGAAACCCCTGTATAGGAAACTTTCTGTCCCTTGGCTTGAACAGCAAGGGAAATATATTGGCTTGAAAATCAAGAAAATTGACTTTAACCACGTTATTCTCCCCAAACGGGAAATTTTTTTCTCTTTTCTTTTTTCTTTTCCACAGATAGCTTGGCACTGGAACATCGTAGAGGGTTGTTCAATAGCTCATTTTAAAGGCAATTAATTGGGTTAAAAATCTATAGTAACTAAAATAAATTATTTCTAAAAGAGAATAAATTTTGTCCACCAAAAACTGCATTTTTGATGTCTTTTCACACTGCAGTCTTTCAAACATAATCGTATACCAGCGGTAAGATTTGAACCCACGCCTCCGAAGAGACTGGTGGCTAACACCAGTGTCTTGGACCACTCGGCTAGGCTGCCTCTTATAATTTGGGTTGCAGCAGTAGCTAGCAACCTAGTAAGAGACGATCAGTCCCATGCTAAGAAATATAAAAACCCAAAACTCCTAAAAATAGAGTAAGATCAAAACAAAAGTACATCATTAGAACTACCTTGTCTGAAACCCTACTAGATAAATAATGAATGTCGTCATAGCTTTATATTAGAGCTATGACGTGAATAGAAAAACACGAAATTATATTGTTGTTTCTGATGACGTCATGAAATAATATCATTGCGCCATGACGTCAATAAAATCATTACGCCGTGACGTCATAATTACTACTTAAGAACGACAAAGCTTTAAATTCTCTCATTCTTGATTTTAATAATGGTTAGATCGAAGCTACTCTCAACACTGATTCCAGATGATTTGAATTCAGGAAAGAAGAGTCGGTTCAAGATAAACAAAGCAGCAGCTAATCTCCGTGTCACTGATGAAAAAGCAAAGAAAAAAGGAAGAGGGCCAAAAGTAAAAAAGGAAACAATTGAAAAGGGAATTCCAAAACAAATCAAAGCAAATGATAGATATGAACAGGTGTCCGGAACATTTTCTCAAGGTGTGTCCGATAGCTCAAATAGACAAAAAAGATACGCTACTTCATCAGCTGTCAGCAGAGCTGCCTCTATGATAAGAAAGACTGTTAAGAAGCGTGAGAAACTTCAATCAGCATACGGCGAATCAGAAACAGATTTGAATGCTAATGATGACCCTTCTGAGTATCCAGTTATATTACGCAATACCGATGTAGAACAAAAACTAAAACTATATCTGAAGGAGGATTTGAAAAGTGAAGATGAAAAATTTTCTCTCCGGCCTGCTGCCGAAGAGAAAGTGAAAGTGAAAAAGACTCCTGCAAAAATAGAAATAGTTGAGAATGAGCCGTTGAAAGAAAAGCTAGAAATGTCTAGTTTAATTCTTGGGCAACTTCCTGATAGACTACCTTTTGATTGGCCGAAAGAAAAAATGGTGATAGCCGGTGAATTGGAAGTTAGGGATGGTAAAATGATAGCAACATTAGGTGGTATGTTTTTCGAGTTTTTACCGTTGCATTCGAAGGATTATCTACAGGAAGCTCTATTGATCTCGCCAATTATGAGTGGTGCTAGGTATGGACACATGCAATCATTGGGAAGTATAAAGGAGAATTATGCTTTTGTTCCGATGTGCTTAAAACCACCTTTAGACCCCTCAGACGAACCAGAAAACTGTAGTCAGAAACAGACTAGGAGCACTTCTGGGACACCGGCAGTGAATTAGACAAGCGTTTCCGAAGATACGGGTTAATTTAGTATATATAGCAACCTATGAAAGAAATTGCGCGGAAAGATACAAAATTACGTACGCTATAACAAATTGAAAATCTGACGAGCCTGGCTCTATATAAGAAAAATGTTTATAAATCGAATTATATTAAGGTTTTACTTCGATTTGAAATTTTCGTAGAAAAATATCGGAAACTAGGTACTATTAGAATGAGTACAATGAGTACGAATTTAGAAGAGCAACACGTTCCAGCTCTCTTAGGAGATAGGAAACGCAACAGGCTAACAGTGGAGTCAACATGAAGTTTGTTTCTCTCAATAACAACAAGAGGTGATTTGACCATAGATATAGAAAAGTTAAAACATCTTGGAAAAGTATGGAAATGACGTCACATTTTGACAAAACGAAATTTCAATCAGCACATTAAATAACTGATTCGTATGTTGGAGGTAACTTCCAACAAGCTCACGGATAGAGCGGTTCCCAGTACGAACAGAAGGGGGAAACCAGGTTGGACAGAGACAAAAACAGTTGTTCCCAGTAAGTGGATACCTAGACAGAGGAACAGAGATTGGATTAGAAAGAACTAAATCAGGAAGTAGTACACCAGGATATGAAGGATACGAAGAGGATACAGAGGCTACAATTCGTAATGGGAAAGATTCATTAGATGAAAATACATGAGAATCAAGGTAGATTTATCCCTCAGACACCAAACAAAATGAAGAGGAATCGTGGGTTCGGGGTAAACCATATACTAGTCAGAGAATTATGGAACGAACAGACTCAGAGAGTGAAAGGAGAAATCAAAATAGACCAAATAGTAGAAATAGTATGAGCTCAGTATCCAGCAGGTGATCCCAGAAAAGTTATCATTTAGATTTTGCGCAAATGATGAATTACTGGGTCAAAAGTTAGGGGACTCAGAGAATAGCCAGGGAACGAAAATAAGAAACTGGCAGGAAAGAAAGGGAGGTGGACAGAATAGCCAGGGGACGAAAAGAAGAGGCGAATACGAGGCTATTAATGAAAACTTTTGCAGGGAGAAATGCCCAAACGATACAACAATCATCTAATATAGATAAAATGCGCACCACAAACCTCTAATCGATGAAAGATAGCTAAGACATATATTTGTATATTTCTAATTTCGAAAAATAAATCTGAGAATTAAACGGGTGGCTCGAGAAAAACGGGTCAAAGTCTACACGGGTCGAACGAGAAAACGGGTCAAACGGTCTACAGTCAAAGTTAAATCACAAGTTGCTCATATGGCTTTGCCAAGGCATCGCGAAAAAAAATCCAAAAAGTAAAAGAGGCAATTTTTAGGCGATTTGAATTATCTTCGGAGCACTTCCGCCAGAAGTTCAGAAATAAAACAAAGAAATTCAGAAACCTGGAGAGAAGTTAAGTTTTATTTGTTTGTTTTATTTTAAACTGACAAATTTAAAATAAAATGGTTAGAATTAGGTGAATATATCATTATAGAGTATACGAATTACATGAAAGCTTAAGAAGGTAGTAGAAAAGCCAGTGAAGGGACAATTTCTAAAAAAAACTCACATACACACAGATTTGAATATATACTTAAAAGAGAAGAACCCAAAAACAATTGAAGAAATGGCAGAGTTGGCGGATATTACTATTACTACTGCTAACAACCCACCGCAGCACCAAGCTGCCTCAGGCCAACACAGCTATAGACGCTCCTCCTCTATCCCAATCTATTTAAGGCCTCCCTCTTTACAACCTCCCCTGAAGTTCTCATTTCCTTTAAATATTTATTTATGACATCCTCCCACCCCAACTACAGACGATCTGCTTTGCGTTTATCCATAGACGGTTGGCCGAAAAGAAAATCTTTGGCAATCTGTCATCTTTCATCTGCAGATCGTTCCCTAGCCATCTCAACCTTTCTCTCATTATAACCCTAGAAAGCAAGATTGAACCAAACTTTTTGTACAGCCTGTTGTTTGAAATACGGTCAGTCAGCAGGGTACCCAGAATAATCCGTAGGCAGTTTCTCTGGAAAACATCTAGCAAATCTTCATCCATTTTTCGGAGCGCCCATGCTTCAGAGCCATACTTGACCTCTGTCATCACTGTAGCTTCAAATATTCTAATCTTGTTTACAGACTTATCTTCCTATTCTTCCAAACTTTTTTTTTAACTGTAAAAAAAACGCCCTGAGCCTTGGTTATTCTACTTTCAACATCTTCACTGCTCCCACCGTTTTTACTAATAATTAAATAAAAAAACCTTTTTTTAACTGAAAGTTAGGAGTGACATTAAAACTTATTATTCCGTATTATTCCATATTATATAAATTATTCCGTATATGAAAGGGGCTGTCCCTCCTCAACGCCTTACTCTTTACGCTAAGGTTTTTATTGTCTTAAAAAGTAAAGTTGTGTCAAAGAGTCAAACGTATTGTAAAGAGTGAGGCGTTGAGGAGGGGAGAGCCCCTTTCATATACGGAATAATTTCTGTTTGTTTTAAGTTCTAATGTCGCTTCTTACTTTCAGTTAAAAAACTTGTTTTTTATATTTAATTTCTGAACGTTTTTTCAACTAATGAAGGTTCAAATTTGGCTCACCATACATGAAAAATCAAAACGAAATTTCCATATTAATTTTGGCAGCACACCCCAAGCACAGCCACTCCCCTCCCGAAAAATGTGTGTATACTTCCCAATAACAATACTATAATACCGCTCCCGAAAAAATGTCTGTATACTTCCGGGAGGGTATAATACCCTCCCGAAAAATGTCTGTATACTTCCCAATAACAATGCTATACGTAGACAATGGGCCAATGTCATAACTTACAGGCCTTTCCCCACGGACTGTGGGGGGGGGGGGCCATTTTACACCTAAAGACATAGTTATTTGATCTTTCAACTATACTGAACAAAATGGCTATCTCAAAATCCTGGTCAAATAATTTTGGGTAGAAAATGGGTGTGGGAGGGGCCCAGTTTCCCTCCAATCTTTTGGGTCACTTAAAAAGGGCCCTTAGAACTTTTGGTTTCCATTCGAATGCGCCCTCTCCCGATCTTTTAGGACCACTATTTGAACACGGTCACCCCTGGGGAAAAAAAGAAAGAAAAAGAAAAACAAACAACTTAAAAAGGGCACTAGGACTTTTAGTTTCCATTCGAATGTACCCTCTCCCGATCTTTGAGGACCACTATTTCAACACGATCACCCCTGGGGAAAAAGAAAGAAAAAGAAAAACAGACAAATAAACACGCATCCATGATCTATATTCTGGCAAAAATAGCAAATTTCCACATTTTGGGTATAAAAGCTTGAAACTTCTACAGAGGGGTTCTCTGGTATTTAGAATATGACAGTGTGATTTTCATTAAGATTCCTTGAATTTTAGGGGGGGGGGTGTTTCACCCCTATTACAAAAATTGGGCAAATTTTCTCAGGCTCGTATCTTTTGATGGACAACACTAAACTTGATGAATCTTATATATTTGGAATTAGTCTAATAAGCTTATTCTTTTGATGTATCTACTGACATTAAAATTTTGTTTTTTAGAGCTTCGGTTACTATTGAGCCGAGTTGCTCCTCACTTACAGTTCATTACCACGAACTATTTGATGCTACCAAGGTAACTGAAGCTATCCACCTGATCAATCTTTTTGTTGCCCAAAGTCACCTTTTCATCATCACTTATTCCTAGCCTTAGTGGAATAAATCTATATATATAAAGAGCATAATAGAGATATGCACAATTATACAGAACAAAAAAGTACATTTAAGCACAAGCAGGGGGAGTTAGATCATCACAATTTTGGTACTATGGTCTATGTATACCAGCCAGTATTCCTACCTAGCACCACCAGTGTAGTCACCTGGTGCCACATGAGTACGTGGAACAGCGCCACCGGTGCCACTACCGATGATATTAGGGTATGATTTCGCGGTCGAGACGGGCTTCGATCTCTCGTGGACAATTCTGCAGCCAATATTCGTAAATCTAATGGGCTGAATGGGGAAACGACTTTAAATAATGCAAATTATCAATTACTTAAAAATATGTTTGACATTGGAAAGGAGGTATTGTACAATATATTGGACGCAGCAAAGTGTATTAAGCAGATTTTACTTTAAATGGTGGCTCAAGTTATAGCGATGACGATTTAGTTTGTTCTTTACTAGCTCCTGCTAATTTGCTAATCAAAGAATAATCTATTCCATTGCCTATTACAAGATAAACTATTTCTTTCAGATTTGAAAATGATTTTCCTCTTCTTATCAATTGATATTAATCGGCAGGGTATTAAACCCCGTTGGAAAAAGAAAGGGAGTTCAAAAGTTATCTGAATCTTTCGGAGAAGCGCGGCCGTATCATGAAGCAAAGTGAATAACCACCGAGGAATGTGTACTTCCGAATGAACTTCTTTTAAACTGAAATAGAAAATTAACGTCAACAAAAATGTATAATATTACAAACTACATAAGAATAGGAAATAAAATTTTTGGAAGACTTATTAATTGCTAAATAGGCAAGCGAAGAACAATGTTTTGTTTCACTGTTCAATAAAAAGGACCTATTTGGAATTCTTGTTGATTTTGTCATAGAAAAGGCAGTGTGGTCATGGAGAATAAAAGTAATTATTTAGATATTAATTTTAAATTCGTCTGCATATTTAGGGGGGGCACTGCCCTAGAGACACTATACATGCTACCCATACACAGCTGGTAAGCAAAAGATGCCTTATTGGTTGCGCCTCAGAGTATGATTTTGAGTTCATTTATTTTTTTTTCGTTTATCCTAGTTTTAGTTTTTCCAAATTTTTAATTTCAAAGATTAAGATTTAAAGTCAAAATTTTTTAGTTCAAAGGTTTTTCTTTTTATTATATGGAATCTGTTTCTCACTTATTTTTTATTCAGGCTTGAAGACCATTGTTGGTGCTGTGATTGAGTCTGTCAAGAACCTCCGAGATGTGATTATCTTAACTGTCTTTTCTCTGTCTGTTTTTGCTCTGCTAGGACTACAGATTTACATGGGGGTCCTTCGGCAAAAATGTATAAGAAACTTTCCAGATGATGGATCTTGGGGAAACTTGACTGACGAAAGTTGGGAAGCGTTTAATCGTAATGAATGTAAGTCTTTATTCTTCTATTTCCTGATGCTTATTGTACTAAATTTTTCCAGCAAGATCATGGTTGCAGCAATAACTGCAGCCTAATAAAGAACGATCCACGGCCGATAGTTGCCTAAAAAAACTGTAGTGCCAGATACTTCCCATGTCATATTATTTTGGGATGTTAATTTTCATTCAGATTCAAACAGAGTGCAATTTGAACTTACAACAAGAAAGTTTTGAGTATCTCAAAAAGAGCTTGAAACCCTAAAGAATGGCGGTAAATTGGAATAAAAGTACACTATTGAAATTGCCATGTTTACTGTCCCCTGCCTCGAACAACAGAAAAATTATCAAGTTTTGAATGTTTAGTAGTGACGTGACTCAGTTTTTCATTTCCGTTTCGTATCAGAAAGTAATAGTTAACGTGCAAAGTAGCCCAATCAAAGAGAAAAAAAGAAATCACTGTCCTATATTTCCGTGCTGAAAAGTGTGATTTGATGTTTTTATTTTTAACGTATTTTTACAAGCCAATAACTTTGTTCCGGAATAATGGATACCGAGAGAGATATGTCCCCGTCTTTTTAGAACCGGGTTAACTGATACTGAGTGACGATTGTAGACGTCCAGACTGAAAAGGAAATTGAAGTATTGGACAGGCAAATAACTCCGCCTTTTCATTATGATTAAATAAAAAAAACAAGTTTTTTAAACTGAAAGTAAGGAGCGACATTAAAACTTAAAACGAACAGAAATTATTCCGTATATGAAAGGGGCTGTCCCCTCCTCAACGCCTCGCTCTTTACGCTAAAGTTTTTTATTGTTTTAAAAAATAAAGTTGTGAGACAGAGTCAAACTTTAGCGTAAAGAGCGAGGCGTTGAGGAGGGGACAG
>JAQQPU010015886.1:6523-20625 GCA_029168905.1 Artemia sp. Kazakhstan ARC1039
GAGAGAGAGAGAGAGAGAGAGAGAGAGAGAGAGAGAGAGAGAGAGAAACACTTACAAGCACACAGTTTCAGACACAAAACAGACTAAGACAGAGACGAAAACATGAAAACACCAGCTCCGACACATAGGTATAGTGAGAGGGACAAACAAACAGCCACTCTGACAAACAGGAATAGTGAGAGAGAGAGGGAAAGGGAAAAACACCTATGAACACACAGAGTCGGACACACACAAACACACATAGAGAGACATGGAGATATGCAGACACCTGCTTAAACACACACTGGCTTAGTGAGAGAGACGTGCAAACAGACACACAGGCATAGTGAAAGAGAGAGACAAAAGCACCTACAAACACATAGAGCCAGACGCACAAACACACGAAGACAGATATGGAAACGTACAAACACCCACTCAGACACCTAGGCATAGTTAGAGAGACAAGCAAACAGCCCCTCATACACACAGGGGCATAGTGTGAGAGAGAGAGAGAGAGAGAGAGAGAGAGAGAGAAAGAGAGAAAGAAAGAGAGTAGAGAGAAAAACACCTACACACCCACAGAGTCAGACACATGAACACACAAAGACAGACACGGAAACATGCAAACAGCCCCTCTGACACACAGGCATAGTGAGAAAGACAAGCAAAAAACCACTCGGACACACAGGCATAGTGAGAAAGAGAGACAGAACCCCCTACAAATACACAGAGTCAGACACGCACACAAATCAAGATAGACACGGAAACATGGAAACACCCGCTCAGACACACAGGCATAGTGAGAGAGACAAACAAAGACAAAAAGAGCGTTGGACTAAATCAAAAGACACTATGTGCATACACATTGTCAAAAGTAGCGTATCTCAAGAACTGATTTGGGTATCAAGTTGGAACTTTCAGAAAATACTTAAGGGGAATATCAGCTCACCAAAAGACAATATGTACACACTACTACTAATATTACTGTTACTGCTACATTTACTACTACTTTTACTACCACTTCTATTGCAACTACTTGTAGGGCTAAGAGCATTGAGATGAAAATTTCCAAAACTATTCGAACATAGAGGTTATCAAATAGACATATCAGCAATATCATAGCAAAGGCAAATTATATTAAGTTGAAACTTTTATTACTTGATGAGAGGGGTGTCCTACTGACCATAAGGCAATAGGTTAATGCTATTTCTACTAGTAGTACTACCACTATTCAACACTATTATTAGCAATATCAATACTACTACTGTAACTACTATTTCAACTATGCCTAAGGGTATGAAAGTGAAATTTTCAAGAAATTTTAAGGGGAGAAGATAAACTAAACCAGAACACGCACTCTGTGCACAAGTTTTCAAAATGGAGTAACAGCAGTATCTTAGGAACAGTTTGGTGTGTCAAGTAGAACCTAATAGGGATTGTTGTGAGGGATGTCGAACTAACCCAAACAAAATGTTTGCATCCTAATACTACTGCTTCTACTCATAATACTGCTACTGTTACAATTATTGCTACTTCTATTACTGCTACTACCACTAAAGTCTAGGCTACTACAATAAATTCTACTGCTATTACTACAACTACTGCTTTTAAAACAAAGGATATTAAGGCAAAGAATTTCGGATATATAGAAACTGTATGGAACTACTTCGAAACACACTATGCCCACGGAGGTTGTCAAGCGGACGCATCAGAAATGCTTCAGGAACAGTTCATGGTATGTATTAAGGTGAAACTTTCAGTGTGTGTTGAAGGGGATGTTGAAAAAAACAAAGGTGCTATGTGCATACTGCTACTAATGCTGCTACAGCTATTGCTGCTGCGCAAGCTATGGGCATTAATGTGAAGCTTTTAAGGAATATTTAGGCGGATGTTAAACTAAATCAAACAAACTATGACCATGTGGGCTTTCAAAAAGGTGAGGACAAAGTGGACGAAGCAATATATGAAAAACAGATTATATAATTAATGTAGACCTTTAAGGGTAAGTTGTGGTGGGTTTTGAACTAGCCAGAAGGCACTTTATGTGTACTTTTAATACTACCATTAATACTACAACTTTAATACTACCACAGTACTACCTTTAATTCTACCACTACAGTTACTGTAGCTAATGACGCTAAGGGTATTAAGATGAAAGTTTTATGGAACGTTTAGAAGTTTCAATTAAACAAAAAAAAACTGTTTGCATGCAGGTTTTCAAAAGGACATATAAGCAATATCATAGGCAGCACCACTCAATAATAGCCAGAAATATCATTGAAACTTTTAAAGGAGCTAATTTAATTCAAAATTAAAAGTTCTAGTGCCCTTTTTAAGAGTAAAAAGAGATAGGAGGGAATTTTCCAAACGCATCCAGTAACAACTCTGAGACAGCCATTTTGTTCAGCATACTAGACAGGTCCAGCAACTATGTCCTTAGGGATATTAGGCATGCCAATATCCCTCAATTATGCATATGGTCAATTTTCCTTTAAAACTAAATGTTGCTTAAAAAAAAAATCAAAGGGCATTGTGTTTATGGTTGCCAATAAGACACCTCAGCAATATATCGAGAACGATAGGGGGTATTAAGCTTAAACTTTTGGAGATGCTTCTATTATTGCTTCTGCTCTTACAATTTCAATAAATAAAAAGAGTGTAGGCGTATCCAGGTTGTAAAACAACATAGACATAATTTTTTGGGAATGATATAAGTTTTATTTGTCATGTCAACTGCAGAAGCTATAAAATTACATTAAAAATTGTTAAGAAAATTTCTCCAACATACAAATAGCAACCCATACTGTGGATTTCTATGGAAAAAAACTGAAAAGATATAATATATTTTTTTCAATGAGCAATAATATGTCAATAAAAAACAAACAGATATTGATTTAAAAATTTTTTCTATGAAACAGGTTTTTCAAAACAAAAGGTAAAGAGCTCCGTTAAGCCAAGAATGAGCATAAATAAATTCTAATAATCTTCTGAGCGTAAAACTATTACAGATCACTATCAATAATTAAGTTCAGCTGAAAACAAACAGAAATTACAATAAACAGCCGAGTCAAACTTAAAACGAGCAAAAATTAACATGAATATGGCTGATAACCCCCATGCCTCCTTAAGACCAGAACATGATTTGCGCTTTACTGAAGACAAAATACGTTTTAAATGTTTCCATCTTTTCTTACTTTCATAAATAAAAAATTATCAAAACTTTAAGGAAATATCAGTATATACTGAATTGAACTGAAAATCCACTGTCATTTTTTTTTAGATTTAATTCAAAATATATTGATCGACGAAACCTCACTAAGCTTGCAGGATTATGTAAAACTAGCGCGTTAACAAAAACGCAAAAAAGTAATAATGGACTCTTTGTGCAATAGAAACAAAAAGCGATTTAGGATGTTCGTTTTAAGTCTTTGTATTGTTCTTTACTGTCATTTTGAAAATTTGTTTTTAACATATTTTAATTTGAAACTATTACAATTCCCTTAAGATGGTTTAGTTATAGCCATCTAGGAGCTATTACGGTTGCAACAATAACTGCAATCTAGTAAGGAGCAAACTACAGCCCATAGTAACCAAAATTGTTCGTTGCTGTTTACCACAAACTACTAGAAAATGGACTATAGTGTTACTAGTAATATTGATGTATAATGTAGCAACCAGCGGCACTGTGAGTATTTTTATAAATTATATTGGGTACAGCTAATTTGACTGGTAAATAGTAAATATAAGAAATACAATATCTTTAAAAAACTCGTTTTCGAAATGAACTAAAAAGTAGAAAATATTTTTCTCAAAGAAAGAATATTTTCCTCTCTTTGAAAAACTCGTTTTCGAAATGGACTAAAAATTAGAAACTATTTTTCTCAAGAATATATGAATATAAGCCAAAAAGAGAGGCGCAAAATGAACTGGAATTTCCATAATACAGATATTGATAAGTTAGAAATGCATAAATAAAAAAAATCGGCGAGTTAAGGGAACTAAGTAAAACAGATCAAGTTATTACGCTTTCAAGTCTTGTATAATAGTGTTTGTTTTATACGTTTGCTGTGCCCTATCTCCCGTTTATTTTATCAAACAGTTCGTGGTAACGAACTGTAAGGAGCGACCCGGCTCAATAGTAACCAAAACTCTAAAAAACGAAGAAAGAACGGATTTTGATACCAGTAGATACATCAAAAGAATAAGATGATCATGCTGATTTCAAATATTTAAGTTGCATCAAGTTTAGTCTTACCGATCAAAAGTTACGAGCATAGAAAAAAATTGACTTATTTTCGAAAAAAGGGGGACACTCCCCCTAAAAGTAATAGAATCTTAATGAAAACCAAACCATCATATTTAGCGTATCAGAGAACACTACTGTAGAGGTTTCAAGATCCTACCTGCAAAATTGTGGAATTTCGCATTTTTGCCAAAAGAAAGATCACGGATGCGGGTTTATTTTTTTTTTTTTGTTTTGTTTTTTCCCCAGGGGTGATCGTATCGAACCAGTGGTCCTAGAATATCGCTGGAGGGCTCTTTCGAACGGAAATTAAAAGTTCTAGTGCTCTTTTTAAGTGATCATAAGAAATCGTGGGCAACTAGGCCCCCTCCCACGCTCATTGTTTTCCCAAAGTCACCCGATCAAAATTTTGAGATAGCCATTTTGTTAAACATAGTCGACAACCTAATAAATATATCTTTGAGGATGACTTAATTCCTCACAGTTCACGGGGGAAGTGCTCCAAGTTATGAACTTTGCCCATTGTTTACATATAGTATTTGTTACTTGGAAGTATGCAAACGTTTTCAGGAGGGATTTTTTCTGGTGGAGAGGGGGTTCGGAGGAGGAGGCTACGTGGGAGGATCTTTCTATAGAGGATATTATCAGGGGGGAAGGGGCATTTCTATGACGGGGGCCGCCGGATTTCCCAGCATTATCTAAAAAGAACGATCAGAAATTAATTAAAAAAAAACAAGATTTTTCAACTGAAAGTAAGGAAGAAATTAAAACTTAAAACGAATCAGAAACTATTACGTATATGAGGGGTTCTCCCCCCAGTTAATACCTCGCTCTTTACGCTAAAGGTTTTTTAGTACTTTCAAAAAAGCTATCTATTCTAATTAAACGGCCTTTGTGATTCAGGGGTCATTCTTAAAGAATTGGAACAAAATTTGAACTTTAGCGTAAAGAGCGAGGTATTAAATATGGGGAGAACCCCTCATTTATGTAATAAAAATATACGAATATAGACCAATTACGTAATAAAAATATACGAAAATATACGTATATATTGACAAAGGGCTGTCCCCTAATCAACGCCTTGCTCTTTACGCTAATGTTGTTTATTATTTTAACAAATAGAGTTGTGAGAAAGAGTCAAACTTTAGCGTAAAGAGTAAGGGGTTGAGGGCAGTCCCTTCCATATGCGGAATAATTTCTGTTCGTTTTAAGTTTTAATGCTCATTTCTTTCATTTAAAAAAAACTTGTTTTTTTTATTTATTTACACAAGGGCGAGTAAATAAAAGAAATAATTGTGATATTGTATTATTGAACTGTCACCGGAAGTGCATGTACTGGAACTGATTGAAAAAGGACTCATAAATTTAATAAATTTAAGTGATAAAAGTGCAAACAAATAAACAAGTCGGTGAATTCAGGAAAAATAAAAAATAAAAAGTGAGTTATTAAAACAGTCGTTTGTATAGCCTAAAAATTCTACTACAAATCATCTGCTTTTAGAAAATAATAAATAAAAAAAAGTTTTCTCAACTGAAAGTAAGGATCAACGTTGACAATTAAAATGAACCGAAATATTCAATGTATGAGGGGTTTATGTTCCTTCTTCAATCATTGCTCTTTATGCTAAATGTTAAAGTTCTTTAAAAATACTCATGATTCAAATTCAATGGCCCTTGTGTTTGAGCTGTCTTTATTAAAGAATTGTGAAAAAGTCGAACTTTAGCATAAAGAGCAATGGTTGGAGAAGGATTAACCCCCCTGGATACGGAAAACTTTTGTTCTTTTTAAATTTTGACGTTACTCCTTACTTTTAGTTGAAAACACTTTTTTTTATTTTAAGTTTTGATCATTTTTCAAATACGGCCAGGAATACCCTTCCCCTCCCCCTGTAAAATTTACCGTGGAATATCCTCCAGAAACTCTCCACCCCAAACACCTCCACCCTTGCAGAAAATCCCCCCATCCCCCAAAATAATTTCGTATATTTCCCAGTAACGAGTAGTTTATGTGAACAATGGTCAAATTGCTTAACTTTCAGCCCTATCCCTGGAACTTTGAGGGGTCAGGTCATCTAAGTAGTCGGAACGCTAGGTTGAGAGTCTTTTGTCCAAGGGGCACGGGGTCAATTCCTGACCAGGCCAGTTATTTGGTTTGAGACGGGAGACATTGGCACTCTCTAAGCTCAGCCAGAGTCGAACCAGCTCTAAATGGGTACCTGGAGAAATCTGGGGAAGGTAAGCAGGAACGGTGTGCGAAAGTATAGGATGGCTGGCCCCCATATCCCTTTGCACTTCCTGGCTGAAGGGCTACAAAACGGAGACTAGCACTGCCTGTTTGGACCTTAATGGTCCAGTGCCATCATACTTACTTGCTTACTTAACTAGCCCTCCTCCACGCCCTCTTTTCCCCAAACATATCCGATAAAATTTTGAGATAGCCATTTTGTTACAAATAGTTCGAACATCAGATTTCAAAAACTTCGGGACCGACACAACCCCCCGGAGCCCGTAGGCAGGTGGTGTAAATTATTCCCGGGGGGGGGGGGCACATAAGGTTTTTATGTAACTGGCGGTTGTATAAACTTCAGAGGGGGCTCATTTGATTGGAAATTTAAATTTATAGTTCCTTTCTTAAGAGTCAAAAGTGATCGGAGGGTATTTACACCTCCCTATACCCTCTTTTCACTAAAAACATCCGATCAAAATTTTGGAATAACCATTTTGTTTGAAATAGTCCAACGATCAGCTAACCGAACTTCGGCATTAACATAACCACCCAGAGCCTGTAGGGATTGTTTCAAATTATGCCCATGGGGCATATAAGATTATTATGGAAAAGGTCGTATAAACTCCGGAGAGGACTCAAATGATTAGAGATTAAAATTTCTACTTCCCCTTTTAAGAGGCAAAAGGGATCTGAGGGCAACTAGCCCCCCCCCCCCTACACCAACTTTGTTTTCCAAAATTTGCCCGACCGAATTTTTGATACAGCCATTTTGTTCAACGTAGGCCAAAGATCATATAACAAAAACTCCGGGGTTTAGACAGCCCCCAGAACCCGGGGGTAAGTGTTGTAAATTATGCCCTGGGGTCATATAAGGTTTTTATGGAAGGGGTGGTGGTCGTATTAAGTTTGAAGAGGGCTCAATCGATTGGGAATTGAAAGTTCTATTTCCCTTTTTAAGATTCAAATGTGAAAGGAGGGCAACTAACCCCTTTCCTCATACCCTCTTTTCCCAAAATCCATCTGATAAAATTTTTAATAGCTATTTTATTAAAACAAAAACGCTCAAAAATCAGATAACAAAACTCTGGGGTCAAAACAACCCCCTAGAGCCCGGGGGCAAGTGTTGTAAGTTATGCCTTGGAGGCACATAAGCTTTTTATTTGAGGTTTTTAAAATACTTTTAAAGATCAGATAAGCCTGATCCCCACCCATATTCAAAAAAAAACTTATTAACGATATTTTATTCCAAAGTTTGGGACAGGGGTCAGTGGCGTGACTCTGTAAGCTCAGCTAGAGTCGATCCAGCTTTAAATGGGTACCTGGAGAAATCTGGAGAAGGTAAACAGGAAGGGTGTGCGAAAGCACAGGATGGTTTTCCCCCATCCCCCCATTACACTTCCTGGCTGAAGGGCCAAGAAACGGAGATCAGCACCGCCGGTAGGGACTATAAAGTCCAATGCCGTATTATTTACCTTTATTTACCATTTAAGAGAGCCCTCCGTTTATGGTAAGCCCTCTGACAACAATTTAATAACGATTTTTATTCCAAAAATTAATAGAAGTCACCTTTGACCCTCCCCTCCCACCCTCCCCACCAAAAAAAAAACAAACAAAACACAACTTATTAACGATATTTTATTCCAAAATTTATGGAGGCTAACTCCTGGCACTCCATGGCCCGATCCCTGTCCCCCAAAGAAACCTATCAATGATAAATAATGGAAGCTGATAGCTGGTGCTCCGTTTATCCCCCCCCCTGAAAAAACTTATTAACGAAATTCTATTCCAAAAATCTTAGGAGCTGAAGTCTGGTTCTCCTTCCATAGCCCGACCCTGCCAAAGATATCAATGATATTTTATTCAAACTCATCATGGGAGCTGATCCCTGACCCTCCCTCCATACAATTCCCCCTTCCCCCCCCCCCAAGAAAAAAGTTATTAACAATATTTTATTCCAAAAATCATGGGATCTGACCTCTGGCCCTTCCTCCGCGGTCCGACCCCCTCCCCAAAAACAACTTATTAACCATATTTATTCCAAAAATCAAAGGAGCTGACCCCTGGCTCTCCAACCTGCCCCCTCCCCCCCCCCGCACACACAAAAAACTTACTAATGATATTTTATTACACAAATCCTTCCCTCCTAAAAATAAAAGATTTGAGTTTGAGGTATTATAGGTTTTTATTTCTTCTGATCTTAGGTTTAATATGGCTTTTACTTTTTTTTGAAAAACTTCTCTTTCGAAAAGTAATTTTTAATTTATAATGCAAAGAGTTAAGTAATGTGGTAAAGCTTTCTAATTTAGTTAATTATTAATTTAGTAAAAATATATTAAGACGCAAATACAAAGTTTAGATATACCACTTTTTCTTAAGATAAGGAATATATCCTGCCAAGTTTTGCTTAACAGGAAATTGAGAAATCACCACTTCAGAGCAATTGCGTTGGTTGGTTAAAGGAAGGTGTGGTTGATAAAAATGTATAAAAGATACATTTTATGGGAAGGGGCAGATTTAGACTGATACTAACTTTATGCCGGACTGACCTCTGGTCCGTTGTTTTTAGATATACCTTGGAATCTTGTCGGATCATTGTAAGTGTCTAAGTATTCTATTATATATTATTTTAGTTTTCCGAGACTTGTGGTCCACTTGGGACAGCCCGTCCCAATAGAAAATATATATCTATTATTATTATATGTTAAATGAATAAAAGTATTGCATTATAGCCAATCTCTCTACGATCTACTTTTAGCCCCTCGAACATACCCAGTCGGTACGCCTCATTAGTTCGGTCATAGCCTAAGGCACGCTACTAAAGTTTAATTACCTTAGGACCAGGGTTTGTCTCCCCTGTAAAGGGAGAATAAAGGCATCTACGACTACACCAGCCGAATACCATAAAATACACTTTACAACAACTGGTGGCATTGCAGAAAAACTGGGTCGAGGAGACTAAATAAGGGAGGCAAAATACAAAAAAAATCGAAATGACAGTATTAGAAGGGGAAAGTAAATGTACTTCGCTTTTAGCGGCGCTCGAATTAGCAAAACTTCGAGCAGCTTTGCTCGAACTTTGGCTATTAGAAATAGATTTGTATCCCCTCATAGATTTGGGTACAATAGATAAAATGGAAAAAAGGCTCAATCAAGAATTGTAAAATAGAAAAAAAATACAGTATCTAGTTTTAGCAAGTAGAAGCAAGTGTATAATTAGTAGTTTTTTTTAGTGTTAGTAATAAATGCAATGTAGTAGTGCCGTATATTACTAAATAATAAAGTATTTGTACCGTGAATTGAAAGAATAAAATAAAAGATAATACGTAAAGAAAAACAAAATCTAGCTGGACCGATGAAACTTTGGTAGAAACAGAAGAATTTTAGGCATAATAGTAGCAAATAGGGTCCTAATTCAGCCTTACTACAGGTAGAGGCTATAGACTTATTGTTCAAGGATAAAACTGCTACAATTTAGCAAAGGAAGCACATAAATTGTGGTCTGAACAATCATAGGTTAGAAGCTGCCATTTGCGAGTGTTTTTAGGAGTAGAGACGCTTCAAAAATATGGCATTTTACGACGTAGTCAGCATTAGACCTTTGTTAAAGCTAACCCGAATACTAGGTTAGCTGTACAACATCACAAGCAAAGGGAAGATAAAGATAGATAAATATATAATTAAAGTACTTGAGGAAAGGGATGGAAAAAAACGAGAAAAGTAACCTTATAAGTAAGAAAACAAATGAGGAATCTTAGCAAAAGTCACCGAAGGAAGCAAAAAAAAGAGTTGTTACCCAGTTCTGATGGGAACTCTGCATAAGGCGAGAAATTCGGTGAAAGAAACCGTTAATCACAGAAAATGAAGGCATGGGGATAGGTCTTAAAAGGGTCTCCTTTACCTACACAGAGGACCTTCTTCTGAATAATGGTGTTAGAAAAAGTTCAAATTCTGAATTAGCCGCACAAAATGCGTCCGAAGAAAGTTCTAATTTGAATTTTAAGCCAAGGCTCCTTTCGAGCCATGTAGATGTAAAGCTCCCAGTGTATGAAAACTGTTATGCTTGTTTACATAGAATATAAGCCACATTAGGACAAACAGAGAAGGCAATGCATCCTTTTGGGATAGCTAATATTGATAACTCTGGTCCGCTCTTACGGTTACTCAAGGACGAATCATCCTCATGTCAAGTCTGATTATAAATCAGTAGAGTTTAGTCAAATATCAGGTAGTGTATATCAGATAAAACACGGTCTGATAGTAGAAATCAAATAGAGTGAAGCCAATAGTTCCTTATATTCAAATTAGCCTACAAGTAGATTGTATCCAGGAACTAAATAGAAATAATATTACGGAAAAAAAATAAATAAGAATAAAACGAGTAAAAAGCCTCTAAAGAAATATCTATATTTTCTTTTTTTAATCAGTATGTAAATAACATCAAAGTTTTCCTTCAAATATATATCGCCAGTAAAAATTATTACCGTCACGTAGAAAAGAAATTCAAAAATTGTTAGCCCAAATACTCGTAAGTTCCCAGAAAAAAAATAAGCTCCGATCTAAAGTGACATCATAGCTTCCTGCAAAAATTTTGTCTCCAAGACGAAATAAAACTTAGCGAATGGTGCAATGACAAGACTTATCAAAACGAATTAGGCTACGTTTCATAAAAGAAATTAAGTAAGGCCACGTAACTTTTAAATAGGTGTAGTGAAACTAATTAAATTATACATATTTAGAATCAGCATTAAAAGGCAATTTTTTTGATATGTATATCGAAAAAAATATATTTTGGGGGGATAATTAAAAAAAAAACGAAGGAAGTTAGTCTACTGAAATAGGGTCAAGGAAGCTATGCTGTTCTCTCGTTGTTAAGTAAATGCGAAGCATCCACTAACCTTTGACTCTCTGAGGTTACACTTTCAGTCGAATTGAAAAAAAAAATTATTGAAGAATTTTAAAATTATATAATGGGAAAAAAGCAAGAGTTTACATTAAGTTGACTACATGTACACGCTAGCTGTAATCTTATAATAATTAGTTATAGTCTAATATAATATTTGTTTATTAGTTACAAATGGTTTAGTCTACTGAAATAGGGTCAGGGAAGCTATGCTGGTATCTCGTTGTTAAGTAAATGCGAAGCATCCACTAACCTTTGACTCTCTGAGGTAACACTTTCAGTCGAATTGGAAAAAAAATTGTTTTTGAAGAATTTTAGAATTATACAATGGGAAAAACAGCAAGAGTTTGCATTAAGTCGACTACATGTACAAGCTAGCTGTAATCTTATTATAATTAGTTATAGTCTAATATAATATTTTTGTATTAGTTACAAATGCTAAAAAGAAAAAATCCCATTTTAAAGAAGCGCTATAAAGGTTTAAGCAAAACTTAGAATAAGCTTAGAAAACAAAAAGAGTGCTAGGTAAAGGAAACGAAAAGCGATATAAAAATAAATTATAACCTAAAAACTCACCAGGAGGTAAAAGCCAACGACAAATCCATTAAAAATAACCAATAAATCTCATCGTCACAAGCAAACCACAGTAGTTCAAGGTAATAATTTTAACTCTAGCAATGTATTGGATCTGAGAAAACGAATTGGCACAGAAGATCCCTAGTTTAAACAATTGGCTTTCACCTGTTCCAACCCAAACATCCAAATCCCAAGCCGTTGAACCCTAAAAAAAACTAAACATATCAACTTTTTCTTTGAAAATAAAATATAACATTACACAATAAAAAACTTGCAGTAATGAACAGAAGCTCATTCATACAACGTTTCTAGATTTAAGCTTATCAATAAACCACAGATAGTGGAAATCGCATTCAAAGCTATGCAGGCTTTCAAATAGAATTGTTGTCTCCCTTTGGCAAAGAAAATAAGATCGTAATTCAAACTAAAATAAAATCTGTAACCAGTATGTCGTAAACATTGCATTTTTATGAAGAAAAGAGAACTAGCAAATGTGGGGCAAAACTTAATTAAAAATGTTCTAAAAATCAGCTGAAAAAATACAGTACTTTTCTAACACAAACACTTTTGGACAGAAAAATTTGAATACTGTCAAAAAAATAGAGGTTGAAAAAATTAGACACCCCCCACCTCTTAAAAATAAGGAGATAATGAATTTGACCATAGAAGGGCAATCAGCATAAAAACTTTTAAGGTTATTGGAAAAAAACATGAAACATATAAATATAGGCTTAAAAACAAGACCTATTTTACTGAAAAAGCGGAAAAAGACTTGAAATAAACCCTTAAGCTTCATTGAAATAAAGAATCGAAAAAAAAGAGAAGAGTTCAAGTTGAAAATATAGCCCGGCAAAATTAAAAGGAAAATAAACTGAATGGAGTCAGTTAAACTTTGTTATAAGCACTTATTGAACTTGCCGAACGAAACTAGTATGAAAATTGTACTAAATAAGTACAAAATAAGTAGCATCAATACTACGGAGCCACCGTTACAGTGGATAACGCGGGCCGAGATTAATAGAAATATTGGAGAAATGCTCCAAGTAGACAGAAAAAAAATTTTGCTCTTTTATGTGGGAGTCGTTTAAAAAAAATGACTAGCATGGCATAGAAAATTAAAAGTAAGGCACATAATACCCTTAAGAACCTAAGTTGAAGTCGAAACCTAAGACAAGACCACTAAAAGTTGGGAAGTTAAAGTGAAAATAGTCATTGTCGCTTGTATGTCTAAAAATAAATTACTGTGTGCCTTGAAGGCCAGATATATTTTTTTGCAGAAGGGCCACTTTGTTTGATAAAAGAATAGCCCAAGAGAAAACTGTGGCCACAAATCAAAAAGTATGGCAATACTATACGATATAATTAATTATTGTGTGTGCAGGTTTATAATAGTCCTTTTAGCTGCAGCTGATGACAAGAGAACTTAGAAACGTTATAAGCAGCTACCAGAAGGCAGCCCTGGTAAGCAAATCTTCAGAGTACAGCACGAGTCAATGGATAAAGGCTAACAAGTTTAAGGTGAACAGCTAAATTTTTAACTTATCAGATCCAAGCTATAAATGAAGTCTTAACCCAAAAGGACATTAAAGTTGAAAAAAAGAGAGATTACAGAGAAAAACGTTATAAAACTGTCTCAAGTACTTAAAAAATTCGAAAAGAATTAAAAAGCTTAAAAGTCTGAATAAACAAACAGGCATATAGTAAGCTAATGACAGTTAATGACACAAGTGGATTTGAAATAGAACCAAAATTGTAAAACAAAGATAAGAAAATGTATATAGTCGTATATGGGAAAAGTTATATAGTGTAACAAATGTAATTGAGAAAATATCTACAGTTATAAATGTATTTCGAAAACCTTTTATAAATAGGGAATTGTTATCGTAAAAAAAAAAAAAAAAATTGTAAATATAGAAATGTAAATAGCAAAGCCATGTTATATGAACTATTGCCAAGCCCTTATATGGAGACTAATCACAGTGCTCAATTATAGTGCACAAATCTATTAGTTAGGGAAGATTTATTGTTATTTTAAATTGCTGTTAAGACTTCTCAGATAAAAGTCTTGGCGGGCTTATTTAAAAGTTGTAAAAAGAACAAATATTGCAGTGATTAAATAAATCATTAGGGTACATAATTATTATTTGTTTTTAACAATTAAGTTATGTATCAGCATA